>JARNGD010000072.1:0-181394 GCA_031001845.1 Achaetomiella virescens
CCCTGTACGTGTGCTGAGACACCGGAATCCAGAGAATCGATCGGAGGGATCCCAGTAATCCGGAAGGCCCTTGGAGCAGCTTGTACAGAATCAGAAGGCTCAGCTCGGCCCATACTGAGCCGCCCTTTTTGCCATCAAAGATGTCGGTAACCCGACCCAGCTGCGCAGGCACCAGGATGTTGACAACCCGCTGCAGGATGACCAGGATGAAGCACACAAGGACCACGGCCTGAAGCTTGGCCGACTTGCTGGGCCAGAGGTAAGGAAAGAAGACTGAGTAACCGCGGCAGTATTCGAACCAAGTCTTGTGCGGAAGTTTGTCGGGTCTGTAGAAGCGGTCCCCTCCTCCTGCTGCTGGTAATGAACCCCGGGCGATCCATTCGCGCTGCCGTGTCGGTTCGTGCTACCGTAATGGGTGTCTCGCCTGGCATGTGCGTTGGGCTGGTCGTTGTAACCGCCGTGCGCGCTGAGCAATGGGCTCGCTTCGTCCACATCCGAACCCTGTGCCTCCTCCTCGTCGTGCCGCCGGTCTTCCCGGCGCCTTCTGGCAACGGCAATGTACAGGCATATCGAAGTCAAGACGAGGCAGAGGCGCACGCCGGCAATGGTAAGGTCGGCCTTGTCCCAAAAGTCGAGTCCGGTCCTCGAAACCCCAAAATGCGCAGAGTACCTTCCTCCGTCGATAGTCAAGACGAAGGCCAGCAGGATTGTAATTTCGCCGACAAAGCTGAGAGCCCAGAAAATCAAGTGGACAACGACAGGGCTGTTCTCCCACTCAAGGAGCGTGATAGGACGTAGAGGTAGAGAAACGCCGAGCCAACGATGTAAACCTGAAGTGCTTTTGTCAGCTTCGGGGCTGTCCTGGGCGTATCAGGTCACGGTGGTGGACGTGACATCGACAGCGGGGCAAAAAACTCACAATCCTTTCCTCGCCACACCACCAGCCACCGTCCGCCCCAGGCGTCTTGCGGGACGCCATGGCATGGCAGGCGACGGCAAAGCCATTGGCGACGAAGGACAAGGCAATGCTGCCTGTCAGATACAGGAAAGTGGTCCACGCAAAGCCGCCATGGCCGTGGGCATTGTCGTCCGCTTCCGATGCCTCCTGCTTCCGCTTCTCTTGGTGACGGTAACGGCTTTCCATCGGGACCCTTGACAGTTGGAACAACCAGATCTTCGTCGGCCTGGAAGTGACAACGGTATGGACCGCGGCTGAGATGATGAAGGCCAGGAGCAGGACCACCGGGTAGAGGAGTTGGGCGTTTTGAAAGACCGTTTCCGCGGTACTGAGGCTCTGCGTCGAAGTGTCCTTTTCGGGCGGCGCATCCATGCTGGGCCTGGCGCGCAGAGCGTGGTGTTAGGGCGTGCGATGACGGGTAGGGAACAGTCGTAGGAGAAGGAGGAGGAGAAGAAGGGGGGGGGAGAGAAGGAGGGAGAGAAGGAGGAACAAGATGGGTTATTGCAGGCAACACGGCATGCTGGCTGCCTGCCGAGGCGAGGGAGTATGGTCTGGGTGTTGGTGTTGTCCGCCGGGGGCAGACGGAGAGATGAAGGTGGAAGGCAATGGAGCAGGCTTGTGGATGTGGTTGTGGACATACGGGTTTCCAGGTCGCAACATCGTTCTACTAGACTGAGGCGAAGCAACACCGGAGGCTCATGGCCCTTTACGGGGTTGTGGCGGCGAATGGAGGGGCTGTCGATGGGTACGGCAGGTCAGCACCTTGAATCGCGACCCTGAATGGTCCGGTTGAGCAGCGGCGTGGTGGGGAGGGCCACGGGCAGCTGACGAGGATGAAAGTGGCTTTCGCCACTCAAGCGGGTCCTGGGGTCCAAATCACGAACTGACTGACTATCGCCAGCGGGATGGAGTGCCTGACTGACCTTGCTGACGATTTGCAAGCTTCCAAGTTCTCCAAGGGTACTTGACGATCCTGGCGTCGTTGCGGCGGCTTCTCCTCCTGCTGCTGAGGATGCTCCTGCTTCTTCCTCGGCCGGTATGCACCCTCGCGTGACCTGCGTCGATAGAAGCGCCGATCTCAGCTGATCGAGGCAGACGAGAAAGCACAAATGCGACCAGCGATTCTCGCGAGAAAGGAGGGAGGAAATAAACGAGCGTATGGGACGATGGCCGTTGATTTTTGGGGAGGAGAGTTCGAACATCGAACGTCCATGGACCGGCAGAGGGGCTCCCAAAGGTATTAGTCGAATTGATGTCCAGTTTCGAACTTTCCTTGTCCAGTGAGAGGTGAGGCCGGCAAGGTGGAATTCCCCAAAGGTAAAGGTACTCGGGTACTCGCCCTCCGCTAAATCAGCCCCCAGGCGCCGGCTCAACGAGGATGCAGGGGTGCCCTGCCTTGCTGCCCTGACTCTGGCAGCCAACCATAGGCGGCAACACGCGGGTCCTGTAGGCGGGGGGGGTGGAGTGGGAGGCCCAGGCCCTTTTTGCCTGTGGCTGCCCTTCGTTCGGCGATGGGTTGGCTGCGCCAGTGGAAGTGCAAGGCCGTGTACTTTTCTGGATCCCATGAGATTCGAGGTGTCGAGATCGAGGCATCGAGGCATCTTCCGGCCTCCGCGCACAACAATCAGCAATTCCCGATTTCTAAGCCTTCCCCCTTCCTTTCGACGGACATGGTTTTTGTCTTGGGCCGTGACATTCGACTGCAGAGGAATTTTGAGACCGACCGACTACAACATGGTCATGGGAGCCCCTTCTCTCCCACTACCCTGGCAAATCTAGGACTACTGGGACGCGGAGCTTGGGGTCACCGCCTTACCGTAGTACTGTGGAATGTGCTGAGACCGGCGAGGTGCGGGAACCGGGCCGGCAGAGAGCGAGCATCTTTGATGAGGACGTGGACGGACGGACTGGCAGAGACAGACACCCGAATCTTGTCTGGGGAAGCTGCCTCGCTGTCTGATCATGACCGCGGAGCTCGGGCGGAAGGCTCCAGCTGTGAGCTTTCGGCTCGTGGCCGCGAATTCGTGCGTCTACCCGCAGTATGGACGCAATGCCTTGCGGTTACTTTCTTGCCAGGTTTTGTCAATCCCGGGGGGCTTGACACAGACCCGACATCCTGGGGTGCGGCTTGCCAGGCTAGAGAATGGCAGAGGTCAGTAAAAACCTGGCAGGCCGTCCATGGAGGATGCCAAAGCTGAAGAGCTGCTTTGCTACTTGCTGACGCAGGCTGCTGGACTCCATCGCAACGTGCTAGCGTCACCATACCTAGCTGAGCTACGTACGAAGCAGCCAAACGGCTCTGCTTAAATAGCCCCGGGTCATCTGTCTCGAAGCTGGATCTCTCACCGCCTTGCACAGCGAGGAGTGATTGCAGCTGCATGCAGACGGAAGTGCATGGACGCATATATCCACGACCCGGACCCCGACTCCTCGACGCTGGCGTCTGTACACCGCATGTGGATCCGTGCTGTCCCGCCAGTCCGGGGTCCTCGAGGCTCGCTGGACCCCTCCCCAACCCTCCCAACCAACCTGGTCACGGAGCGGGAGTGGTCGGGGGGGGGGGCTGGCTACGCTAGCGTCTTTGGTACGGAACAGAGCATCTGGCAGCTTGCTTTCTTCCGCTTACACCAGCCTGGAAGCGAACCAAATCCCAATGCTCTGGCACACGGTACGCGCTACAAACACGCGCCATGGAGACCAGGTAAGGCGACTGCAGTCCAACATGTTGTTGAGCCAGGCTCGCGCTTCTCAGGGGAGCGGCGAAATTACCCGTACTCGCTCGATCCAGCCAAGCACAGCCCAGGCTCAAAATAAGGGGGGTGTGCAAACTTCGCACATGCAGACACCTCCTTCGAGGGTGTGAGCCGCAAGGGCCCCGGAAGTGTCCCGGCTGCTGCAAACTGACCTCGTTGTGCGAGCCTATCTGCGGGCGTGCAGGAACTGAGATGTGACACTCGAGAGGAGAAAAAGAGGAGAAAGTCCAGAGGGGATAGGGTTGGAAGAGCAAGACGAGAACCTGAGAGCTCCCCATCGGGCACGCCTGCCTTTCCATGTGGGGGACTGAACCGGGTCTCATCGTGCCCTGACCTCGACGACATGGAGGTGTGTTGGGCGACGGCAACACTGCAACGACTGACGTGACTGCAGTTCCGTCTCGGGAAAAGCGTAAGGGCAGGAAGACGCGAGCGTCGAACGGATCAGGCATTTGCAGCTTTGCAGCGTGCCCGATTCGACAAATTCAAAGGTTTGATGGCAGTCTTGAGCAATTTAATCTGCCGGGCCTGCACGGGAGAAGCGGGAAGACGTCGGAGGTCTCGACTTACATGACAAGGCCATGACATCTTCCGTGACCGGAGATGAATGAACGATGGACCAGCCCTGGTCGTGGTCAACCGCGGTATTCTCCATGCGGCCAGATTCGGCAGCCCAATCTCTGGCGCTCCGAAAATCTTGTCTTTTCAGGCCAGACGTCGCGCCTCATCCGTCGAGACCGCCCAGCCGATCTCTCCTTGGCGGCACGGCACCGGGGACATGTCTCCCACACAGACAGAACCTGCAACTCAAATCAGCAGCTTCGCGTCATCGAGAGGCCCGCCTGGCCCGCCTCGCTCCCGCTGGTCGGATCCTGCCCCGCCAGTCAGGAACGTCCCAGGGTAAGGAAAAAAAAAAAAAAGGCTCACCTTCGTCAACACCTGGACAGACACCAGGAGCCCTGCAATGCCGCGACAACTCATCATCCTTCACCCCATCCTCGGGAAAGCCCCTTCACCGACACGACGGGAATGCACCACAAATGCAGCGCTAAATCAACCGGTGTGAGGTGGAGCCACATGGCATGGTTCGCCAGCAAGGACCCAGAGAAGCCAGACGTTCCGTATGTCTTCTCGCGATCTTCGATATGTGGGCCCGCGCCCGGCTATTGGAGACCACCACATGGCAAAAAGAAGCGGTCATGTCTCCGGCACGGCAGCTGCTGCTCGACCAGCCAGGCTGCACGTCCAAGCGAGCCAACGGTATGTCTTGGGAGGAGGGCAGGACGAGATCACTCTCTGTGCCACCGTCACCCCGCCGTGGACGGCTCGCACAGCAGGTCCTGGGACTCGCTCGTCGTGCGGGACGGTCATGAGGAAGCAGGCAGGCAAGCAAGCAATGAAGCAGCCAAGCAGTCCGACCTGCCACACCTTGGCTCCCGGGCGGCAGGCAGGCATGCAGGGAGGCAGTGTAACCAACGCCGCTAGAGAGAGAGCACGAGAATGCCGTTGCGCGACACTCTCGAACCATCCCGTGGCCCTTCGCCCCGAGCTCTGCCGCATTTCCCGATTCGCTGCCCATGCCGCAGATGTCGGGTGTGCAGGACAGAGTCGTCCCGACCTTCACCGGCGCCACAGAACTCAAAACATCTGCCGCATCCGAGGTCCCACGTCCGGTTCACGCTCTCGGCTTCTTCCTCTCTGGCCAGCCCGTGGGGCCCGCGTCCCGGACGGGAACCTGCCTGTGCCGTCAGCGAGCCTGCATCCCATGCTGCGCAAAGGACCTGGGCGCTTTCCAACCTGCTCTGGCACCTTCAGCTCGGGGGCTTGGAAACTGTCGACGGGAGCAATCTGTTGGGGGGGAAACTTAGGAGGAAAGAAGAAGAGTGGGGAGAGAAGATGCCTCAGGGAGGGCTGTTGGTGGGTGCTGGGCGAGTGGCCCGTCGAAACCCGAGACATGGCATTGTGATGTCGCGGCTGTCGCACCTCAGATCAGGCCATTGGTGTCACAAGAGGCTGAGACCCGTGTGTGCCGGCAGGGCTATACATGCTCGCAGTATGTATGTCGCCGCATGGCCCGCTCCAACACGATCCGTGGACAACTCTCGAGACGATCCCTCCGCGTTTTGCCTGGCCAGCCTCTGGCGTTAATGGACCGGATATGGGTTCTGTCACGGACGTGGGGTGGCCGGTAGTAAACCCGTGTTGTGAACAGTGCTTTGGGGGTTGTTCGACGTACCTTCTCCTTGGACTGCTGGGCACCCTCTCTCGGATCTCTGGTAATTCATCTGATCTGCCCACACCAGACGAAGTCTTGAATCAAGTCCAACACGGGAAACTCCCAACGGCCGTCCAGCGTCGCCACCTCTTCGTTTCATTTTCTTGCCTCACTCTATTCAGAGGACAGTCAGCAAAAGACGCACAGATGTTCCTCCAAGCGGAGGACACTCACTTCTGTCACAAGCGTGACATTCTCCCTTCCTGTCGGTCGTTTTTCTTGCCCAGACTATTCCGACACCAGAATCCAAATGACATCCCCGACAAGCAGACCTCGAGCGTCCCACATCGTTGCGATATGACCCACCTCCAAGGCCACCGTGTCCAGCTCAACCCCATCGCCGACCCCAGTGCGGAGTGAGTTGCTTCCAGCTAGCACTGGCGACGGCCGCGGGGCTCCACAGCCGGAAGTGCGATCGGAAAAGTTCATCGGGTGGCCTCCTAGGGTCATGGAGGAGCGTACGGTTGAAGCGCATTAATGGTCTTTTGCACCCCGCCCATATCTTCGGGCGCAAAAAGAGAACCGCCGCGGGTGTTGCTGATCTCGAGTAAAGAAGCAGGGTTGGTCAATCGACGACATATCTTCCATCTTCATCCGCCACGTGCTCCAGGCTTGCCCACCACAAGATGACACAAGAACCGGCTAAGGATAACGTCCATCTGGAGCGAACAATCCGCCCGGCCTTCTTGGCCCCTTTTGTTGATTACCAACTAACCGTCTGCGACCTCAGCAACCCAGACAGCCTCTACCTGCCGACATCGTCCTGACCCAGGACGGCTTCAGCCCTGGCGGTAAAGGAGACCTGGCTTGGTTTTCTTTGGGGGGTTAGAGGGTCAGCGAGGTGTGGGTGGCGCCGCGGCAGTCGGGCGGGCGGACCGCTGGCTGCCGCGGGAAGGACAAACACCGTTGGTGGTGTCGCTTTGGTCGCTTGCGGGGTCATCTGGAGACGGACAGAAGAACGCGGTGTGGTGCCGGTGCTGGTGTTGGTGAGGGCGGTGTCGGCAGCGGCGGCGATCTGAGAGGGGAAACCATCGCAGAAGTGGAAGCAACGTCAGGGAAGGCGGCCGACCCGCCTCTTGGGCCAGAAGCGGCCTTCTCCTGCCTTCTTGAGATTGGCGACGCGGATGACTTGCCCGGCCACTCTGCCAGGGCGCCCGACCTTGTATCCAACCCATTTGCTGTTGAAAGCGGAATCAATCACGTCCTCACTATCCGTGCTAAGTTAAATCGCAACTGGGTTCGACATGATCTGACGGTTCGAGCGGAGGAGCTCGCTATTGCGAGCAATATTGTTGGATGTCTAGGAGGATTTCTTGCAGACCAGGAAGAAGATTGGAACCGGTCTTGTTGGATATGCAAGAGAATCTGAAGAAAGAGAACTCTAAGACTACGAGTTTGGAGGCAGAAGAAGTAGGGCAAGGGCTCGGATAGTTGGCGCCTGGGGGGTTGGTGGCCATGGACGCGCGCAGGTCCGGGTCTGCCACCTTGAACGGTGTCATGATGATGCTGTCATGCATAGAGCACTCCTGTCGATGTTGGTATAACTATTCTTCTACGGTAAGTGTCAAATTCATCGGTCCTCCTTTGAATAGTTGGAGGTTACACAACGAGTGTTGGCTGCCCTGAGGCTTTGTTTACTCCTGAATCAGGGGGCATTTAGGAGAACATGTACTTGGGGAGCAGAGAGGAGCATTGGAAACTGTTCTGTTGTTGACAACTTTTCCTTTTGCATTTGTTGGCATCGAGGTTTCTCTTTTCATGTTGCTCTTTAACCCCTGAACATCACCGCACTAGTTTGGCAAGCTGCTGAGAATAGCCACTGCAATTCCTCACCCCTCTCACTTTTTCCTGGAAGGTTCCAGCTGGTTTGTTGATTATGCCTCGGGGCCCCGTTGGAGGACACGGGGTCAACATTTTCCTGGCTCAGACAATTGGGCTGGTCCCGGTGTGTTGAGTATCAGTCCGATAACACGAGCCTGAGAGCGCGGCAAGTAACCGTCTAATGTGCCCAAATCGGTACATGTACGTACCTACGAGTGGTGCGACGGTTACTCTGTAATAACCGGCAGTAAAGAGCCTCGCGCTGCTGTGATACAACTCGACACAACATTGCTGTAAGGCCGGCCCACCCCACTCCTCGACGTACAAGCATTGAACAGCCTCCGCTGTCTCTGGACAGAAAGCCCATCCAATTCAGATTTCGAAGGATCTCGAATACTAGTAACTGAACAGGACCTGCTTTCCAAGAACAATAACGGCCACTTACTGCAATCTGCGCCGCCCGACTTCCAAATCGGGCCCCTTGCAGATGCAACCCTTTCGAGAGAGTGATCCCATTGCCGCTACTGGCTGCCGTCTCTCACTCTGCTCAACAATGTACCATCTCAGCTTTGTCTTTCTCATCCACCCCCCATATTGATACGAGGAAACTCAGATGACAGGTCACCCATACTTTCTCACGCAATCGCCCTCGCATCATCCTTATCTCCTCACTGACCGATGCCAGTTGTTCCACCAGAAGCTTACAACACCGGTCAGCGGTATATGTATGGCTGCCCAGCGCAAGACAAGAACTCCAATTCTCGATCAAGCCCTGTGCCACCACACCGGCGTACTCGGTGAAGTCCCCGTCGGCAATGACACGATGGCGCATGTGCGGCTATTCTGGATCTCCCATCCCACCCCGCTTCGCCTGCTGCTGACCCGCATATACCAGCACACACCTGCAGCACGCGGCGGCGGCAGCCATCTGGGTGGCAAGCTGCGGCGTCTCATGTCCCCCGCGTGGTGTGGAAGCAGGGGAGGGGCGTCAGTCACACTTGCAGATAGGAGTGGAGGGCAATCAACATAGGCAGAGCCAAGGTAGAGCTCGCTTCCTTAGCTACAACTCATTGCTACCATCCTACATATGCGACGCCAAAACACAGACACCACAACCGGGGGTAGAGGTAAGAAAACGTACCTACACATAGTGCACGCCCGGCAAAGAGGGGGTGTGTATCATACAGGCAGTGAGTGCTCACCCCTATCTGAAACACGGGCTGGTGAACGAGACTTACGCTCACCCCCCCCTCCGCTCTCTGGCCCTCTCTTCTTGTCCCCGAACGACAACTGAGAGCCTGGAGCGAGACATGCTGACGTCGTCGCCAGAGACATCACCACACCCTCCCACGCTAAGGAATGCTAGACCCGCTGGGTTGGATCTCGCCTCGCGTCTTGCAGATGCGGGACCTGCATTAGGGAGGTGGGTGAACGGAGATGAAAGAGGGGTCTTCATGCAGCCCTGGGTGCTGGATGTGACTCAGGACATGTGGGAAGCGGTACATTCCCCATCAAAGCTTCGAATGGGGATCAGCGTGTACCCTCTGGGCTGGGGGGTCGCGGTCTCGACCTCATGATCCACGTGTTTCTGATCGGATCAGATCGGAGTACATTTGCTCATCTCTTCAAGAGCAAGCTGGCAAAACATCCGGAGATGCCTCTTCGTCATTGAGCGAGAGTCCAACGGGCTAGAAGAGGAATGTACACACACTATCATATCATTTTTCTCAAGTTCCATGTCCTTCCCGTTGTCAGTTCAGTTCAGGATAATGCACATTTCTGTCACCCCGGTGATGTGGTGTTGATACCTGAAAAGGGGCTTGTGCAGGAAGGGCTTCGCAAGCCTCGCTGCAAGACGCCTAACCCGCTCCCTCCGAGTCTCCATCCAATCCAAAAGCAAGCCCAGCCGCGGTTGTCTGCGGCTGTGCAACAACCCTAACGCAAAGCTATTGTGTTTTCAGATGCGTCTCAGAGTAGTGGCGCCCTGCCACCCCGGCACAGATCTGCTTCGAGACAACCATAGATCCTCCTATCCTTGATAGAGCAACTGAGGTATTTAAGTTGTAATCTCCTTTAACATTAATAAGACAATAATAGTATGATACATCCTTGAACGTGACACAGTTCCAGCCTTGATAGGTACGTACTAGAAATAAGTATGTACTACTGCTTAAGTACTTGAATATAGGAATGCGAATTTGAGTCAACTTTGCTCTGAGAGTGTTACGAGCCAATACGAAGAGTTCGGTCCCAATTTTACTTCCGAATCAAGTGTTCAACCGCAGTTCCAATAGAAACGATTTGTGAGCCGAGGCTTTGGGTCGTCAACCACTTCGTTTGTCCCCCTTCTCCAGAGAAGAGTCGCCTGCGCGTGGACCAGTCCTTGTTGTCAGAGGCTGGGGTACTCTTGCGAACAAACACGATGTTCGTCTCAATCTCACGGGGGACGTTGGCGTTTCCCCGAGGATCTCGTCCCTGGTGGGTTCCTTTTGCTGGCAGCCGCGGTTCTGGTCAGCCCAAAGTTGACCAGGCACACTTCCTTTCCCTGCGAGGCCAGGGTGTAGCGGGACATGGCTTACGGGGATGCGATCCAGGGAAGACGCAATTTGCGGCGTTTTCGCTCCGGCCCTCTCCTATTCTGGGAAACGGATGTTATAATCCTCATCGTGCGCCTTCCGTGCTCCATCTTGATGGCGACCAACTCCTCCATTTCAGCCCGCGTTGCGGCATCAAGCGAGTCAATTCCATTCCCATCCGCCTCGTAATCATGCAAAGCTGTCCAGTAGATGTCATCCGTATCCAAGCTCGTCCTCACAACATACTCAAATCGAAAGTTACCAGTCTTCCACGACTCCCGCATGCGGCAAGACAGACGCTGGTCGTCAGGTACAATGGCCTCTCCAGCCAAGCTCGACTTCGCCTCAACCCGCTCAAGCGCACGCAGAAATTGTTCCATTCTGGGCAGATACCGAGCGAGAAAACCCGTCCATGCTGTAGTTATCGAGCCACATGTCGGGGCTGCGCAACAACAGCCACCAGGGAGGGTCGTAGCTGAACTGGGCCGGCCTGCTATTCGTGAACTCGAAATCGAGGCCGGCAGTGATGCGGAGCGTCTCCGGATTGATGTGCATGTTCGCCGGCTACATGTCGTCATAGAAGAGCCGAAACGGTCCGGCGTCGTCAACGCAGTACTTGGCGATGAGCCGTTGGATCTGGCCGCGGGCGACGAAGCGCCTCCGGACGCCGTCCTCCGTTGATGAAAGGTCCCTCTGGCGTCTTGTGGTGCAGGAGGTGCTGCCGGGCGACGGCCTGGAGGTATTCGCCGGCGCGGTGGATGGAATGGTGCAACCGGAAACTGATCTGCAGTGTATCCCGTGTTGGTGGCTAACTCGTTCATGTTGAATGTAAGCGCACTTCCTGTCACGGCCCAGGCGTTGTGAGACTCTTCTCTGTTGGATAAGACCCCGATGGTATCGGACTCGAGACGAGAAATCTGAAGCAAATAATCGGCAATCTGCTCGTAGACGATGTCGAGGGTGGGCTCGGGATGGTTGGGTTGAGGATCATATCGGCCTGATCGTCTTCCGTTGGCTCTCTGAGGAAGGTGGATGGTCGAACGCGTTTTATTCAATCCATGATGATGAAGGATCCCAGTCATGCTGGGCTTTTATCGCCCCAACAGCGGATGTTCGGAACGGGGCGTGTGTGCCCGGAGGCACTCAATCACGCTCACTCCACTCGCGATCTTCTCGTCCCGCCAGGCCGAGAAGGTGTGACCCGGCTTTGCAAATCGGATGAGAGCGCTCGGTTTTCCTTACCAAATCCGATATTGAAACTGACATTGGATGAGCCCTTGAAGTAACCGAGGTACTTTCCATGTCCTGTCACCGTTCTGGTGGGCATCAACAAAGGCCGCCACTTCTTGTTTGGCATCGAGGAGCCTCCGTATCCGGGCCCGGCACTCATCATCCGCGTCTGCTTCTGCGATCCGATCCTAGGCTGTCATCTGCAATGCCCTCGCAGATGAAGGCTCAATGAGAGACCAGGAAACAGGTTGGAACCCAGAGATTCTCCAAATCCAGACAGGGCTGGAATCCATGCCGGTGCTTGATATGCTGCGAGTTGCCAGGCGACCTGTTGAGGAGTCTACCAATCATCGATGGTATGAGACTACGAAGCGGAGTGATGGATAAAACCTCAGAACACGGCGCGGATTCTGCATTCAACTTCTCTGGTCGAGTTGGAAGAGAGGAGAGAGGTCAGAGTTGCACACGAAAAGCCCTCTCCCAAAAAGGGAGGAGATCCTTCCACTTCCTAAATGTTTGGTTGTTAGCGCTACCAAGGCAGAAACAAGCAGGGCTCGCCGGCTACACACATGGTACAGCTGATGGGGTGGGAAGGGTCCATCGAAAAACAACATCCATACAAAGTCGCAACAGAACCGACACTATCCAACTTAGCAGTGACTCTATGGAACCAAGACGCAATCCACAGGTGCACCATGAGAGAGTCCTTAAGTGCGCGGATTCGGGCAGGAGATCACCAGAGAACCGAGATCAGGGCCTGAGCACAATACATCATGAATCCTCCTCACTACCGAACGAATGGAAAACCGCGGGCAGAATACTAGTCTGATACACCTGAATGGAGTCACTGCCCCTTCATCGTCCCGCTACTAAGTTCCAGCTCCCTTGAATAGTGACCATGAGTCAAACTAAAGCTAAGACGCGAGGAGACTGGTGAGCGAAATATGACCCAAGACACCAGCTGTATTGACACCTTTGAGAGATCGAGCAAGGGGGTCACTCTCGCTTCTCAAGGAAGCCACCATGAGACCAGATCACATACCGAAGGCCCTGTTCACATGCACAAACCACGAAGATCCCTCCAAGAAAAACCGACATAGATAGATAATGAGGTATCATCCCATCCCGTATACTCCGAGTCCTTTGTTTCCGAATCCGTACCCAAGTAAGACCCCGACATACGCCCAAGAAGATGCTCGCCAGCTCCACGACAACTCCAGACAGTACCCGCTCAGAGAGACTTGCTTTATAAAATGCTCAGCAGCCTACGCATCATAACATAACAAACCAAGGAAACGGGGTATCAGATCACGCCGGGGGCGTTCCAGGGTTCGGACGAGGGTTAGCCGCGGGGCCGGGGCCAGGACCAGGACCATGGCTGACAGCCGGCGGAGGAGCCACTCTCTGGCCAGCAGTAACCTGTTGTGGATTCGACACGGTTTGAACCGGTCTACAGGCCCCGCTTTCCGACTCCCGCCTCGGGAGAGACACTGGAGTGCCCGCCATCGGCATGGATAGCCTCCGACTCGTGCCTGCAGCGAACGACCCCGGCATTGAAGCCGGTCCTTGGCCAGTGACGGTTGGTCGTAAGGGTGGCCTCACTCCACCAACGCACCAGATCCGGCCGTGGCGGCTGCTTCATCACCTTCCCTTGAGAAGCCACTGCTGCGCCTGTCTACGGTAACAGATGCAGCAGAAGCAGCCCTCTGAGCCTCCCGTTCCTCCTCCTCTAGCAACTGCGCCAGCGCCGCGCCCCGGCGCGGCGGCGCGGGAATCACCGTCACCGGCAAGCTGTCCGTATCGGGCATGGGCCGGAACTTCTCGCGCAGACGCTCGGCCTGGGTCGCTGCAAACTCTTCGAGGCGACCGCGGAGGTCCCATATGCTAGTGGCGCTGCTGTTTCTATTTGAGCCGTCTCGGCCTACATTCTCGTAGGCTGTTGACGGGGCGGCGTGCTCCTCGTCGGTGCGGCGCGTACGGAGGGGGCGTCGCTGCGCGAGGGCGCGCCAGCGATTTGGCGGGGCGGTCGTGTTCTGAGGTGCCGGTGTAGCTTGGGCAGGTAGGGAGGTCGCGTCTCCGCCCTCGCTTGGGCTCCTGTCGTCGCTGGTGCGGTTTGAGGCGCTGCTGGCGCTTCGTGATACAGAGACAGCGGGATCGTTCTGCGCTGGAGGTGGTGTGCTGCGCGAGGTGGTCTCGGTGAGCGGATGGTATCTGATGGCGTAGACAGTGCTATCGGCACTGGCGGTGTCTGTGCGGCTGACTGGTGTGACTGCTGGAGGTGGTCTGGCTGGCCATAATGGCGGCTGTAGGAATCGTATCCTGTCGTGGTTGGAGGGCTGTGCGTTTGAGGAGTCCGTGGGGTTTGCTGCCCTCCTCGGTCGGGAGCGAGATCTGTATCTTGCTGTGATAGCTGTCACAGCCGGCCACCTGCTGTCCCGTCCTGTACTTGGGTTATCGTCTCGCCCGGCTCCCACACTCGTCTGCTTTTCCCCATCACCACTCTCTTTCCTCCTTCTCCTGAGCCCGGCATCCGAGGGCGCCATCTCGAGCATCTCGTCTCCATCAAAAATCTCCCTACCAAGGACACCGTCCTTCTTCTCCTCTCGCTCCAGGGCTTCTATCCTCTCCACCCACTCCCAAACAATGACGCTGGCGGCTGCCGCACCAACCCATCTGACGTACTCTCCCATCCTGTAAATGCCGGATTGATCATGTCGGCGATGAAAAGACGATAGGAATGAGGATTGCAAGCAGGGACAACACGGCTACCAGGCACATGTTCTTCATTTGGGGATGCCAGTAAGCATACCGCCTCTTCGTGAAAGAATAATAAATGACCCATGCGGCGTATAAGAAACTCAGGGAGAGGGCAAAAAGGTAGCTGAGGGCGGGGATGGCGTCCGTGAAGGAGCCGGGGCGCGGTACACCTGTATCCGTGGTATTGGAAGGTGTTCAGAGACTGGAAGACGGCGTCCAAGGTGATCAAGGCGAAGGCGGTCCACTTGATGATGACCTTTTCTCGCTGGCGCGGGAAGAGGCGGATGAGCGTCTGGGCCTGGGCGAGCCAGAGAAAGGTATTGGAGATGATGCGGATGACCTTCAGTTCGGTGCCGCCTAGCACGTCGCGCTGCAACTGCTCCGCGTCCTGTACGTGAAACCGATACTGCTCGGCGGCGTCGAAGGTAGCGACGCTGGCAATGGTCAACGAAATGGCGACTGTCAGAGCGGCAACCTTCTGTAACCAGGGCCTCCCACCGATAGTCGGACCCGTGCCTCCATTGGTGAAGCCCCTTCGGCCGAGGACAACGACGCCGCCGTCGAGGAAAGACCGCGGTGTGATGAAGAGCATGATGACAAGCGTGTAGGCCACTACCGTGGTTCCGGCAAGAGCGTAACACTGGGGGAGAGTTGAGGAGTAGAAGGGTTTGTCAGCAGGCGGGTGTACGATGCCAGTCCCATCCGCCGCCGGCGATTCCTGGGCGGCGTCGTCGACGTTGACAGACCCTCCCCCGCTATTCGCGATGATGGCTGGGGGCGTAACCGGAGTGCAGGTAGGTTTGAACGCGCCCGCCGCGGTAAGGGTAATGTGCTCGCCGTTCGGCAGGGAAATGACACCTCCTACCGGAAGGTTGAAGCCAGCACAATTCCGGGGGACCAGCGTCGGCGTCGGCGTCGGCGTCGGCTGCGGCGCGGCGGTCAAGTCGGGAAGATTTGTCGCGCCTCCATGGTCGGGATGTTTGACGGCGGCTTTCGCCTGCTTTTCTCGCTATTGTGCAATCGCCATGGATATCGAGTTCGCTAGCAATCGTTGTAACCAGGACCGTTGTCGTACCGCGAGCGTTGTCGGGCAGGGCCGAGGCCTCTGGGACCGCGCGATTTGCCGATTCTCGCTCGCTCGCCGTGGATTTCTTCCCGCAATTCCTCTCCTGTATGTTTCGGTCGTCGTCAAGAGTATCGAGTACCCAAGAGCCGCGATATCAATCGAGCCAAGACTACGTCTTCAAGATGTTTGGCGTGGGGATGGCGAAGGGCTGGGCGCCGAGAAATCCTCGTGGTCGGGAGACAGCTTGGGACCTGTCGTAAGGGGCGCCGAGGACGGGGAAACAGCTGTAAAGCAACGTCCTGTGAATCCAAACAGGGGTGGCTGCGTGCTTGTTTCGGCCTGCGGTGTTTTTTCCAGCAGCTGGTGGATGCTGATTTGTTCTTGTTCTCGACTGTCTGACGAGTGTTTGAACTTTGACTCGAGGGGAGAGCGGGCAATTGCACCCTTTCAGCAACCATCCCGGGGAAGGCAGGACCTGAAGCGGAGGCACGGTGCACAGACAGGTTGATACTGTATCACCACCTAGTGGATGAAGCGGGGCACTGCGGATGCTCCCAGGCCTTTGATCTACGCTCGCTATCATGCTCATTCCATTTTCGTTGTAATGCCGTTCTTCTCATAACGCAAAAACTCCCTGGCTATCGCTTTCGCGTTGCGACAGGTTTTCGAAATGAATGCCAACATGCGCGCAGAGACAAGACGGCCAGGCTCCTTCTTCCTCACCTCGATAAATGAGCGGTAGGGTGGATACGTAATTAGTGCTTTGCATGGGTCCACTTGGTCGACCCGGGGGGGACGAAATCCGGCAGGTGAGGGTCGAAACCTCGCACCGTGTGTCGTTGGACCAATTGGGATCCAGAGAGCGCTCTCACACCATCCAGGAACGAGGCGCAGCTCCGCAGGCGCAAACAAGACCAACTCATTGGCAACCTCTTGGACAAGACGATGAAGAACAGTTTGTATTGCCCCTGGGAATCTTTAGTTTGTGGGCTCAAGGTGGGTTGTGGCACTCTCGGATCGACCCCCGATGCGACGACATTCAGCTTTACTCCCTTCATTTGCCCAGCAAGCAACGGGCGGTATCAATGGCGTATATCTGGTTGTCGACGTGGGATGGAAGATGAGGAGCTGGAAAATGTGGCAGTGCTATGCATTTGGGATTAGAATCGGCAGCCTTGCCCGTGCAGTCCGGATCAGCTGGTCCCGAACGCTTCGAGTCGGCCAACATAAATCAACGCAACCAAGTGTCCGATGTTGGAGATATCCCTATATAATCACCCGGATCTGAAATTGCAATGCAAGTCATGGAGCGAGCTTCTGGTCTTGTTTCATTCTTCCATCAGAGCAAGCCCGATATCTGTTGTGGCTTGGCCGCTGAGCGCCCTAAACGCAACAGACGGGACTGAAATCCGGGGCTTCACTTTATTTCTTGGCCCCCTAAGATATCGTATCCTGTGGCTGAGGATGGATCAGCGCCCCTGAAGCCATTTTCATCAGGCACTGCCAAGCGGCCCATCATGCTGGCATCCGAACTTGGCAAATGCTTGTCTTTTGTGGGGAAGCGCCTCGGCATCGAGCTTCTGACGGGTTGTCAAGAGCCTTGGATGGGAGTTCAGCCCCGAAGTTGGAACTGATGAAGCTTCAATAGACACGGTGTTCTTCTTGGTAGCCTAAGCTAAGGATACTACGAATCTGTACATGTTCCGCCCAAGTGCAGCCGGTGCGCACAACAGCAGGCACTCAAATCTGACAGCTTTGTTCTACCTTGCTGCATCATCTGCGGAGGACCAGGCTTCTTGGTGCTGGAATCACTACATAACAAACTGTAGTCCTGACAGCACAGCAACGTTGGCAACGGGTGCAAGTTCCAGTAAGTACGGAATAAAGTCGAAGGCGTCTACTGTAGATGCTTAGTGAGGAGAGACAAAAATTCGAAGAAAGAAGGATGAAAACGAAAAAAGACAGAAGAGCGCGAAAGAAAGAGATATGATGAAAACAGACAAGGGGAGATAAAAGAAAGAGGAATGCATATAATCTGAATTCAAATCTGAGTAAAGAGAACAGGGAACATCAACATAATACAGAGGCAAACAAACCAGAAAATGAGCAGTGGAATGAAAGACCAGCCTTTCCAACCTTGACAGGAGGTGAAGTTAACAAGATCGGACAAGATCAACTGCATATTCAACCCTAACCCTGAATAACCTGCAGAGAGGGCATCCGACTTTGAGTGTCGTTGCATGCGATCAGCGAGATCTTGTTCTCTTCCCAGAGCAACCGTCTCTGCTTGGAACCCGACTGCTGTTGCAGGTTCCTGGTCTTGCTCCACACACCGGCATGCACCATTCCACGAATCTCGGATCTCTGGGTTCAGCGAGTAGCCACTTAGCAAGCGCAGTCCTCAAGCGTGGCCGCAAGGGTCGATATTGGGCCTTCATGCCTCGTTCGGGTCCAATTTGCTCGGCAATGCAAGAAGTGGCGCCCCGAAGAAGTATGAACTCGAGAACCTGATTGAATGTGGGGCAGCAATCCGGAGGCTAGCGCTGCTCAATGCCCCACCACTTCCCCAGTTATTCCAATGGTTGCGCGCCTGCAACTGGCTTGCTCCGGGAGCCATGTGGCTTTCTCTTCAAAAGCTGAAAAACATTGTGCTGCCTCTCAGAGGAGAGTTCCCGTCGAGGAGACTTCGCCCAGCCCTCGCTGCTTTCCATCTTCTCCAGGTGTTTGGGCCAGGCCCCACCAGACATCCCTCCCCAACCTTTTCGAGAGTTCCAGTGTTCATGTTCCCTGCAGTCTCTTGCAAAATCCTCAGGCGTCAATACAACCCGAACTCTTTGGCGCTCTTTGCATATGGCAATTGCTTTCCAGCTTTCGAAACTGTTTGGATATAGCACTTCGACGCGACATCCTACCACCAACACCCAGTCCCAGGCCCGGCGGTCCAGTCTATGACGACACACGCGACGGCTTGAACACGAGCGGAGGGTGGGATATTCCAGCAGTACAACGTGCCTACCCATACTCATCAACGACGGGAGGTACAGCTCGGAGGCAGCACCACCTTCTGGCAGAAGGAATACATCCTCTGTCGGCCTTTCGAGCTGATCGGCACCAATGTCATCCCTGTTCATCCTGGCACCCCTCCGACGCCAAGACATTCCAATCCCAGCCCAAAACTGGGGCGCCTTGCCAAGGCCCGCTGGGGACCAGCCGCAACTACTGCGAAACTTCAGGGGTTCCGATCAGGTTCATCTCAAGCAGCAGCGCATTCTGCAATTGTGCCATCCCCTGAGATTGGGCCGCCAAACGTGCATCGCTGGCAGCGCAGGCGCACGCTCTGAGGGCACGAAGACGTATCCTCAAGAACATTGCGGGTCATTCCCGCAGGGGCCAGCGAATTCACCATGACAAGGCCACAGATTATTCGCGCTGGTATGTCGTTGCGTCCCCTTCATCTGGCCTGCCACCCCGGCATCAGAGCCTTGTGGCTGGAAGGTTATACCCCTGGTCTTTCTCACTCGGTTCTTGTCTCGTCTCTGTGCCTCTGTGCCTCAGCCCGTGCCGCACGAGATTATCGAACCGTTTCTCTGACTTTTTGTTCCCGCCCAGACACCATCGACCTGCAAGCCCACGAGGCGACGGTGTCGGCCCAGGTACACCACAGGCCTACCCTGACGGATCCCTCGCTCCACACCAGGCCGAAACTCTGCGCGAGGTCGCCGCAGAGATTGCCGAGGAGAATCGACGAAGTCCTCGTGTCTCGTGGACCGCCGAACCGGACGACATCCAGCAACACGCCCTCGCCCTCGACTCCGCCGTTCAGCGACACGGTAGTATGGACAACATGCGCGCCGGCGCCCAACAAGATGCCCTGGCCATCGCCCAGAACGGTGGCCTCTCAGGTCACGACGTCGACGACGGCGATCTCGACGGCGATGCCGAGGTGGACATGGACGACGACATGATGGATAAGATTTCGAGCTCCCCTTCGATCGAAGATGGTGGGTTACCATTTGTTCTCCCGACTTTGTCTTGGGGCAGAAACGGCGCCCTCTCGCAAGTGGCAGCATCGCGCAGCCCCCCGCCTCGCCTGATGTTAGTGACGCGAGGTCTTCCTCACCATACCTCGAGAGTCCTGAACATATGCCATTGACGCGAGGGGGCCAAGAAGGGAGTCACCAAGCGGCTGTACAACCTTCGTTTCGTTTTAGCACAGTTCGCCATCATCATCTTAAGGGTGAGTCCGAATCGGACGGCACGACCGACGATGACGACACGTCAACGGACACTCTTCGATTGCCGACGGACCGCGATTACGACGACGTTTGGGTCTGCGCAGATAAGGACGGCGAGGAATTTGTGTGGGAGGACGTGAGCGACATAGACGAAGGAGCTATACCACCGGTACCACCGATACCCCTGGAATTTGCGTTCTTTGGATCACCGTGGTGGCGGGTGCGCATCGAGGAAAATAACGAATATGACGAGTCACAGGAATCCGACGGCTACCACGATCTAACCCTCCCTTACGAATCCGACGAAGATGATGATGGCGACTTTTCTGAACCTTGACTCTAGATTCATCGACTCCGGTTGGGGTGGCGAGTGCTTACAAGACACAGAGGACAATCGACTTCGATTTCGTCTACGCCCTCCACACTTTTGTGGCAACCGTCGAAGGGCAGGCCAACGCGACAAAGGGAGATACGATGGTCCTCCTCGATGACAGCAACAGCTACTGGTGGCTAGTCCGGGTTGTGAAAGACAGCAGCATCGGTAGGTCGACGACGGAGCTGCTTTTGTCGCCGGTCAGCGCTGACCCTGGCTCTTTCAGGCTACCTTCCAGCAGAACACATCGAGACGCCCACGGAAAGGCTGGCTCGGTTGAACAAGCACCGAAACATTGACGTAAGCCGGGGAAGGGCGTTGTTGATGAGCTTCTGTTGACCAGATGCAGCTTTCCGCGTCCATGCTTACGGACCAGCAAGACAAAGCCCGAACTACAATCAGGTCCGCCATGAAGAGGAGGAAGGCCAAGACGGTTCAATTCGCGGCTCCCACATATGTCGACTACTCCGATATTGATTACTCAACCGAGGTGGAAGATGAAGATGGTAATATTTTTGCGCCCCGGCGGCAGCGTGCGCAGCAGACACAACAGTCCGAGCAGTCTGCTGCCGACCCGGAGATGGAAGATGAGACGGCCAAGGTGGAACCGTTGAAGCCAAGATCTCAGAAGCAAGCCAGGGCCGAATCGAAGAAGCAAGATACGAGCAGCGGTCAAGACTCATCAACGGCTAATAGGGCTGCCGCACGGCCTGTTGACGAATTATCGGAGACTAAGTCAGACGGACCAAAGAAGACAAGCGACGGCACCGTTCGGGACTCGTTCTTTAAGGACGACACCGTCGAGACCAAGAAGATCACCCTGACTCCAAATCTGCTGCGTGACGATAATGGGCCGCGGAGCTCGAGCGAAACCCGGGAAGTCAAGCAGCGTCCTAGCTTGGACAAGCTTGAGAAGGACACCCCGGGCAAGGATGACAAGAAAAAGAAGAAGGATAAGGAGAAGGACAAGAAGTCGGGTGGCATTCGGGCTTCTTCTCCCGGAAGGATAAAAAACAGAAAGGGGAGGATGATGATGATTCATTTGGAAAGCGCTCGTTGGACGACGCACCGGAGAAGGAAGCGGAGGACGAAGAATCGCAACCCTCCTCCCCAGGGAGAGCGGGCCCTCATAGGCAACCGAGCAAGCTGCAGAAGCAGATGCCGAGAACCGAGCCGTCCCCGACGAGGAAATCCAACAATACCCGCGAGAACGGCATGGATGTTAAAACATTCCTGTCTGAAGGGAGGGTCAACAACGTCGCCAATGTTCCTCCGGTATCGATGCGCCTTGTTGAAGCGTCTCCCGAAAGCAGTCCCCAAGCACAGCGATCAACCCGGGAAGCCTCGCCCAAAAGCACACCGTCAAAAGCCCCAAGGCCAGAACCTCGGCCGGCAAGGGCCATACCAGCAAGGGCCCGTGCGGAACTGGACGATTCCGACTCGGACGAAGATCTCGTACCCGAACCAGCAGCGGAAGCTCCGGTGCTCGAGGAGGATGCCCAACCAGCACCGCGGGCTGCACAGCGCAATCCTTCCGCCGTCGACCAAGCGGCTCAACCAGCCCCTGCCCCAGCGCAGACAGCAAGCAGCGCACCTGTCATCAGCACACCGCATGAGCAGACTTCCGAACGCCTGTCTGAATCCCCCATCCAAGTCTCACCCGTCGCCAACAGCAACCCGCCGCCACTGGTGGTTGACACCTCGAGCCACGACGAAGACCGCGTCTCACCGCGGTCAACGCCCTCGCCAGAGCTGATCGAGCACGAGGATGCCGCCACCAACACGTCGGCCATGGGCCACAAGAGCTTGACCACCCCGTCAACGACGAGGTCCGAATCTTGGGACGATGCCAGCTTGCGAGCCTTCTTTGACTCGGGCTCGGATATCCGTGACCTGCTGGTTGTGGTGTACGATAAGAACAACGTTGAGCCAGTTGGGCCGGAGCACCCTGTTGTTGGTGGACTTTTTGGGAGCAGAATGCGAAGCTGGCCGAGATTACGACGGTGAGTTATCCTGTGTAAGGTTGTGGGAGAAAATGTGCTGACAGATGGTCCAGCGACTTGACGACATGCTTGGGGACTGGCTTGCGAGGAAGCAACGGCTTCGGGGGTCTGTGTGAGCTGCTAGCCGATGGCAGCTCCATGGGGCCCTTCAATATTTCCGTTTATCTACGCACACGCTGCCCTGAGCACTTCTCTACACCCTCTGGGTAGTAGCATTGAGCTCGCGCCTTTACGACTTGACGCATGCCTTTTCCTTACATCTCATTCTTCTCTCAATATCCCCCTAGGGTTCATCGGTTTGGAAGGGTCTTTGGATGGTGCTGGTGTGGCTCTGGTTATAAAAACAAACACACACATTTCCATTACGGCGTAACGGTTTGGGGAAGTCTGACCAAAAGGAGAGAAGGGGGGGTGGGGTAGAGAGAGACAAGTGGGTTATGGAAGAAGAAGGTGAACGCGTGATGTAGAGCGCGGGACTGGATTTCAGCGATGAGATCCGACACCGCTGGCACAGCAGGCAGGCAGGCCATACTGTTTTCTTGTTTTTGGAACGTTTGACTTCGCTGTTGGTGTGTTATTACCATCATGACGTTACGATACCCTTACTACTACTATCTGCCGATATAACACATCGCACCGGTCCGCTGTTGTCTGCTATTTGTTCTTGGCTTTGCATGTTGGATATCTGCTTAGCAAAGACACCTTGGTAAGCCTAGAGGCCCGTCATCAACGAACAACTGTCCTCCGTGCTTCATGGCTTTGTCTCACCACTCCTTCGCCTCACAGGCTTATACCAACTGGGTTCGATTGTTGTTAGGCTCACTTCCTCTCGTCACTCTGACTGGATATGGCGAGCGACTTTCTGCACTGTTTATTCGTGGAATGATCTCTCGATGTTTCGTTGCAGACTCTGACTGACTTTGCTGTACCAGGCGGCTGGTGATTAGAGCCTAAACTCAGCGAATCTGGGCGATATTTAAGGTCCCCAGGTCAGAGTGAGATGGCGGAGGTTCACATCCGTAGAATTGAGCAGAGTCAGTAGCAGTGGACAGCAACGCCTCTGGTAAATGTAGTTGTTATTTACCTTGCAGCACTGTCCCATATAGGCATTGAATAGTTAACTTGAACATCGCACCCAGCGGCTTCGGAGGGAAATTGTGCGATTATGGGCATAGGACATCATCATATATGACCACGAGCTGTTTTCCACAGCCCTGGAACAACTTTCGTGGTGCTTTGAAGTCGTCCGTCGCCGTTGTGGTCCTGAGGGTAGCCCCTAAATCCCCAAGTCGACATCCTTCCCCGTTTTCCCCCTTCACCCTCAAAAATGCATCTCACAACCATCCTCAGCACCTCCTTACCACCGCCCATGGCGCGTCCTCTGGGACGGGGCGCTTCAACGACCTCATCGCTCCGCCGACCTAAACAAGTGGTCATGGTTCAACCAAGTCAGGTCCTACCAGTACTATCCACGGCTCGGGCCCCGTCGAGAGATATGTCAACTTTCTCCGGACTACAAAAGGCCGACGCCGTTTCGAAACAGGGCGCCAAGCTCACGCTCGACAGCACCGCCTTCTGAACAGCCAAACCATGCGCCGCACCGAGCTGATCCCGCAGACAAAGGCCGCGATCAACATGGGAAAGGTGTTAACTACCACTTCAGCATGATGCGCAAGGATACAATGCCCCGAGCGTGAACAGGGAGCACCAGATTTGCTTCTTTGAGAGCCACTTCACCGAGATGAAGTATGGATGGATTAGCGGCGAGGCAGGAACGGGAATCCGAATCTGCAGTGATGAAGAACCAGCAGAGTCAGTGGAAGACGAGTGTGAAGGCCGGGTGTGGCATAATATTGCGTATGAGATTGTGAGTAAGGGATTGTGGATTGGGTGGCTCGGGCGGATGTTGCGGGTATAGGGGCTGATTTGAAGCAGGACTTCTCTGCCAACAAGGTCGGCTTCTGGCACTCGGAGGGTGCTGAGCCCCTGACGCAGGTTGTTGCACCTGTGTCAGTCTCGACGTCGTCGAATGGGGCGGGCTGGCACCTGGATGTGCTGGAGCTGCCGCGATCGGGGTATCCGGATACCAACGAGGAGTTTTACTTTTCGGGCGTCTACGTTGAGGATGGGGCTATCACGACAAGATTGGCGGGCCTGGTATGTATTCTCTGTCTTGGTGTACTCGCCAGAAATTAACCGTTGTTTAGCATAGGGGATGGGGTACAAGTTCATGGGAAGGAGGCCTTGGGAACGGAGCACCGTGTCAGTTGACCTCGACACGCAAAAGTTCAGCTCCTTCACAAAAGTCCTGTCGTCCCAGACAACAACTCGGGTCAATAGCTGCGGCGGATGAGAGGAATGAGGATCGGATCTCAAGCAGCTGTATTTTAGTGTTTCAACCCCTGGCTCCTGTGGATCACTAATCTCACACGCTGCGTATTATTACAACTTATACTTGCCTCTTCCGTCCTCTTACCACACATCCTTCTCTCTCCCATTTTCACGACCTCCCAAGCCCATCGAAGTCCTAATACTTAGTTCAGTGCCTTCCCCGCGGCCACAAACAACATCATAATAACCGCGATGCCCGTAAGCCAGACCAGCGGCCTCAGCGCCGCGAGACGGTCATTATCCTGCAGCACGACGTAGACATAACTGTACACGACACGCGAGGCAACATAGATCATGGTCAGCTTGTTCATGCGCCCGGCGGCGACGCCCGCCACATTGCCGGCCACGACGGCAGCGGCGTAGAGGCCGAGCGTCTCGAAGGCGTTTGCTGTGGCGGCTTTGGCGCGGGAGATGCGGCGGAGGGTCTGCAACGTGGTGTTAACTTGGGGAGGAGGAGGAGTGAGGGGGTAAGTGTAAGGGAGAAAGGGGAGGATGAGACGGTGGGAAACATACCACCTTGTCCATGGTGGTGTCCTTGGCGCAGATTTCCTCGGTCTTGCGGGGACTGAAGGGAGATTATCAGATCTCCACTTGGTGGGAAGGATGGCCGTTGATGAAGAGGAGCGCTCACTTTCCAATGTTATAGTTCTTGCCGGCCAGCGCGATGGCGTAGGAGTGGGGGATCATGGCCAGGAGGAAGGCAGCGGGGATCTGAAGCAGTCAGGTCAACCCTCCATCTCCTTTTTCTCATTATGTTCGCATGTCACTGGCCAAACTTACGGTTGTAGTACGACCAGTTGGTCGAGGTGAGATCGAAGGAAGCCATTGCACAGTGACGCGTTTGCTGTCTTGCTTTCACCAAAAAAGTTGCTTTTGTGGGAGAAGTCCTGTGATCTGTCGACTCAAGGCAAGACAGCAAAGAAAGGCCTCCGACTCCACAACAAAAGATCGCGATGCAAACAAAACTGCTCAACCACAAGCCAAGGAGCCCACTCGTGTGACCCCTGTATTTTTCCCCAGCGCTAGCCCCGTCGCCAACCTCGGCAATCCAGGTCATCCATTAGGGTTCTCAGCAGTGGCAGAGTTGAAGCCTCGTCGGGACCATCCCGCTACCGGGAGCATCTGATCATGCAAGCGGGATGCTTCCGACAGCAGGAAGCGCAACGCACAGTGATACGTCTCGAGAGCCAATTCAATGTTAACAGCTGAGCGTGGGCATGCGGAACCAGCATCAGTACGACCTGACACTGCTCGGGGCGCGAAACCGCAGCAATGATCTTGAGGCAAGAAGCAGCGCTCGCGTTTGATGCGGCAGCTCTACTCGAAGTCCACAGGGGGAAGAAACAGAGACGGGACACCAATGGATTGTGTATCTGAGAGGCAAAGAGAAACAGTGAGCTTCCCAAACCACCTGGAATCCAACCTCCATCCCAACTCCCACTTAGGACCCGCGTCCCGACACTCTGGGTCTAGTAATAAGATGCAGTGTAATAGTAGCTGAGCAGTAGAAAATACGAAGTGACTGCCCCTGCTCTAGAAAGCTGTGTGGCGACCATGAAAGAGGACGCGGCCCTGTTGTTGAAACCCATCCAACTCCAACTCCCAGTACCTGTTCCAATCCCAAGCCAAACCAAATCCCATGTGCCAACCTCGCGCAACCCCATTCAAGACTCGGACCATACGACGTCTCTACTTCTTCTCAACTTCCAACTCGGGGAGTTTGACTTTAATACTCCATCCCCCCAAAACTCTTGTTCCTCACCAATGCCGCCCTCTCCAGGCTCGCCCTCGGCAGCTGCTCAAACGACCTGCTCCTACTATGCGCTGTGCTCGGCCTGCTGCTGCTCGCCGCATCCCCGTCCTCCACCGCACTCATCGCATCGACCGGCGTCCCGGGTCGTCCCTAATCCGGTGAATGAAGAAGGCGGACACGAGCACCGTGATACCGCCGAGTGCCAGCACGATGGCGATGCTGTGATCGCCCGGCACGCCGCGTGGCTTCTGGAAGATGCGGAAGATGATGCTGCTGACGACGGTGGCGATGATCTGCGGAGCGGCGATGGCCATGTTGTGGATGCCGAGGATGACACCTGCCTGGTCCGAGTCTTCCTCGTCGACGACCTTCTTGTTGTTGTTGTCGAGGTCTCCGGCGCGGTTTTCGTCCGAGGAGTAGCCGTCAAGAGAGGTGACGGCGCCGCGGCTTGATGGCGACAGGGCGCGTTGGGCGTAGTTGGCGCGGCGGATCTCATCGCGGCGCGAGATCTCGGCGCTGATGATGGCCCAGGGTGCCCAGAGGGTTAAGGCCCAGGTGATACCGACGAGGCCGATGAGCACGGTGGCGGCGGTCACCGTGCGCACGAACACGGTGCAGAGCATGCTGCCCGTGAAAGGATCTGGCGAGCATCCAGGCGCGGCGAAGGGTGAAGCCTGGGATGATGAGGTAGTCGAGCCAGGACTTTTGCTCCTCATCGTAGTGCTTGAGTGCGCCGGGCGCTTCGCCCGGTGCGTCAGCCGCGATGCCGACTTGGGTCTCGTACGTTGGGGCGATGAAGAAGGGGAGAAACACGTTGGTCGCCAGACCCATGATGGCAAAAATAAGCAGGGCAAAGGTTCCTTCCCGAGTGGCCCGCTCGTAGAGCTTGTCGAGCTCTTCGGGGCTCATGTTGGGGTTCTCCTGGAGATACGGCTCGGCGTAGATCTCTCCGATGTAGGCCGACGTGTAGAAAAGCATTGGGAAGAATCCGATCCAGGCGCAGAACTGCACCTGGCACACCTTTTTGGTTTGCGGTGGCAGCCTCTTGATCGAGGTGAAGATCTTCTTGAAGAAAGCCAGAACGCCGGCTTGTCTTTAGCCGGAGGTCCTTCAAGTCGGGGATCCCTCTCGCGGATGAAGACACAGCTCAGGGCAACGGTAACGCCAAGGGCAATGCTCGCGATGGCGCAAAGGTCTTTGAACTGGGTGTCGCCGAAGAACCAAAGAATGGTGGGCAGGTCCATATACCCAGCCAGGTAGCCTGCGATGTTCCCTATTCCAACGAAGCGACTGGCCATAGCATTCGCACTCTCTGCAGGTGTGGTTAGCGTTTGTTGATCGCAGCTTTTTTAAGGAGTCCAACCTTGTTGATGGGTGGGCGCGCAGTCTACGATAAATGCACGGATAGCTGCTTGCACTGTCCCAATGTCAGCATCATGGTCGTCCCGGCATTCCCATTCCAGCTTACCAGTGTTGATGGCAAAGTCAAGGACATAGACCCAGAGCACGGCAGTGATGATGACCGAGTACTTGACCAGATCGGAATCAGGAGGTGCCCCGAATAGCCCGAGGAAGCCGCCAACAAGCTCCTTTGTCCAGGCAAGGATCATCAGCGACGCAATGGTGGCAACGGCACCGCCTACCATGAACGGCTTGCGCTTTCCCCAGGGCAGGCGGCAGTTGTCGCTCAGCATGCCGACGTAGGGCTGCACCAGGGTTCCTGAGAGCGGTCCAGCGATCCAGACCAGCGCCATGAGCGATTTGCTGATGCCCAGCGACAGCAGGTATGGGGAGCCGTTGGACATCTCGACGGACCAGGCAATCTGCAGGCCGCCAATGCTGATAGTCAGGAGGATGATGTACCAGATGCTCTTAGTCTTCTGGTGCTCGTCATCGCTCCCGGCTGTGAGCTGGCCGTCTATCAAGCCATCATCCTCGCCAGAGCCGGAGCTGGGGGAGAGCAAGGGCGACTGCTCATTCACCCACTCCTGGTTTTGTGGTTGCCGACCATGTCCGTCTCGGTCGTCTCGGGACGCATCTGTCGCTTGTTCGTTGGCTTTTCTCGCGTTGTCTGTGTCGAGCGCCGGCGCCTTACGCTCGTTGCTTGCGGGGCGGGCCCGATCCGGAGAATCTGCTAACGACGACGTCATGCGAGGCAGAGGAGACAGGCAGCAGTGGTCGTTCTGTTGTCGAGACTCGTCCTTGTTCAACCGTCCGATAGGAAAGGCGCGTTTGCCTTATTTACTTTTGGTTGTGCGATGATTGGGGACTGCTCTCGGTTGCCGTCGGGAGCAGGGTTGGAGTGCTGTCGAGTGTCGATGGGAGGCACCACAGCAAGGCTTGGCTCGATGACTGACTCGGAGAGAAGGGTCGAGGCTTCTAGGAACTGAAACGGCGGAGGGTGCGTCGATAACGATATAGGGAATTGGGGTTCAGCCTGTGTTTCGAAGAATTTGGATGGCGGGCATCAGGCGGTCAAGTCAAAGAGCGTCACGAGACCTTCGTTATTCGAATTCAAATGTTGCAGCCGTAGATAGATGGGATCCGCCGCTACCAGCCACTAATAATAGGCCTGGGCAGGAAAGGATAAAAGCAAGATGGGCGTGACTGGCAGGATGGATGCACAGCAGCCTGATGGCGGTGCTGGTCAGGTAAGGTGGGACAACGAATGAGAAGGCTGAGGATAAGCGTAGGCGGCGTGGTCTGGAAGGGATGAAGCTGGCTGAACGATGATGGAGTGTGGTGGATGTCGCTGGCAGGGCTGGAAGGACCAGGGAGCTTGAAGGGGCCCGCTTCTCCAGATTCCGCCTGACCACGCTGCCGGGCAAGGGTGGGAAGAGTTGTAGTTTCTGACACTGTGGGCTCTCCTGGTTCAGGACGAGACAAAGACTCGACCAAACCTGAGAGAGGTCAACCTTTGCATCAAGTTCCAAAAAGCTATATCAAGCATTCATCTATAAAGGTGACCGGAGACTCGCTCTTTTTCATGATTTGGAAACGCAGAGATTGACATCTGCAGCGCGGACGAGACTTGAGAGATCTTGATACAGTAGGAAACACTGTGCTAAACATCCGCCTGACTTGGTCCGCTCCCCACAAGCGTGCCTGCTGATGACGACCATCTGGGGCGGCCGTCTTTGCGGGTGCGGGACCATTGCTTTATGGCGAGAGTTTGACAAGAGATACCGTGGAACGAGATGCCAGTCAAAGCAAGGTAGATACCGAGTGAACGGAGAACTCCACGAAAGTTGTTGGGCTTCGTCCGATGCTGCAGCGGTTGATGGTCGCACAGCAGCAAGATGCAGCACTCTGTCAAAAAGGCACATGGGAAGTACGGACCACCTCAACTGGAAGAGCCATGGGAGACAGTAAATAAGTGAGCGCCCGGCAAGCGGGTGTCCCATCGGAATCTCATAAAATACCCTGGTTGGCTGGCGTCCCGTCTGTGGGGACCCGCGATGGTGGAGCCATCGCCAAGGAAAGCTGGCGCCTTCCGCCATGTTGAATTCTCCAACATGCCAATGCACATGCGCACCTAATTCATTTTCTTATGTATCACTTTCATGTCCCGTCGGCTTCCGTCCTGCTATCCGCCTTGAGAAGTGTCTTGAAAACTGCTCCTTGCCTTCTCGAAATCCAGCTTCCGCAGCGCTCAACCGCGCGCGCGACACGGGCCGAGCCCGAGAACCTCCACCATGCTCGCGCAGACCGTCGCCAGCTCCCTCGTGGCGCTTGCTAGTACGTTCCCTGGATTCAACCACCCGGATGGCCTTATTCTGTGTCGCATCGCAGACTGACAGCATGGGATAGGGAGAGAGGAAGAAGACCCAGCTGGTATGCCGCAAGCCGACACCTTGCTCTCGACTCTCGATCGAGTTGCAAAGTATCAGACACACTAACACGCCCCAGGGGACGCCCCGAAGCAGGAGAACAATGCGTCATGGGCTATCTTCATCCTTCTCATGCTGCTCATCGTGGCATTCTGCACGAGCTACACTATGCAACAGAGGAAGATCACGGCCATCCATGAAACCGTCGTCTCCATCTTTGGCGGTGCGCTGCCCATCCCGGTGCTTCCCCTTGACTTTCATGCTAACCCGCGCCCGCTTCCCAGGCATGACCGTGGGTCTGATCTTGCGGTCTCCGGCTTCGACTCGATCCGTGATCTCGTCAACTTCAATTACCAATACTTCTTCAACCTCCTCCTGCCTCCGATTATCCTGTCGTCTGGCTACGAGCTCCATCAAGCAAACTTCTTCCGAAACATCGGCACGATCTTGACCTTCGCCTTCGCCGGCACCTTCATCTCGGCCGTGGTCATTGGTGTTCTTCTGTGGCTATACACTGCTATCTCGCTGGAGGGTTTGGACGTGACGTGGATCGATGCCATCTCGGTGGGCGCGACCCTGTCGGCTACGGATCCCGTCACGATCCTGGCCATCTTCAATACGTTTAAGGTCGACCCCAAGCTCTACACCATCATCTTTGGCGAATCCATTCTGAATGATGCCGTCGCTATCGTCATCTTCGAGTCGGCGCAGAGCGCTGGGAGCAAGGGGGGCGGCATTGGCATTTGGAGCGCTCTCCACGGCATCTGGTACTTCCTGTCCGAGTTTTTCGGCAGCTTGGCCATTGGTGCGATTGTCGGAGTTCTGACGGCTCTCGGGTTGAAATACACCTATGTCAGAAGATACCCGGGCATCGAGAGCTGCCTAATCGTGCTCATTGCATATGCAACCTACTTTTTCGCCCAGGCCATTGGCATGTCTGGTGAGTCGCCTGGATGCACGCCTTCTTCAGTGGGTATGCTGACCCCTTTACAGGTATCGTGGCGCTGCTCTTCTGCGGCATCACACTCAAGCACTACGCCTACTTCAACATGTCCCGTCGCACCCAACTGACAACCAAATACCTCTTCCAAGTCCTCGCCCAGCTCTCTGAGAACTTTATCTTCATCTACCTCGGCTTGGCCCTCTTCACCGAGAAGAACCTAGTCTACCAACCCCTCCTTATCATCGTCACGGTTCTCTCCGTCTGTGCCGCCCGCTGGCTTGCTGTCTTCCCCCTCTCCAAAGCCATCAACTGGTTTCTGCGCTACCGCGCCCGCCGCCAGGGCCGCGAAGCCGCCGAGGAGCTTCCCTATAGCTACCAGGCGATGCTCTTCTGGGCCGGCCTACGCGGCGCCGTCGGCGTCGCCCTCCCGCGCTCTTCACGGCCAAAGAGACTCAGGCGTTGCAAGCCACCGTCTTAGTTGTGGTGGTCTTGACAGTGATCATTTTTGGTGGCACTACCGCCCGTATGCTCGAGATCCTCGGCATCCGCACCGGCGTCACCGACGACGCTGACTCGGACGACGAGTTCGACATCGAAGCTATCGGCGGCGGCCTGTATAAGCGCTCCGATACGGGCATCGGGTATAACCCCCGCTCAGGCGGCGCGCGCAGTCGCGGGTCGGTCTTGTCTTTAAACACGGTCAACAACGCCAGTTCCAGCACGGCCGCTAACGGTGGAGACGGAAATGGCTGGGCCTCCGGCCACAGGTCGCCGCACATGCCGCCACGGACGAACAGTCGCAGCCGGATGAAGGCGGCTCAGTCCAAGGCAGGGGATGAGTACGAAAGGTCAGAGCTACTGGGCGCGTCGGGGAGTAACACCGACTCCGAGTTCGGAAGTGACATTGATATTTCCGACCTGCCACCGCCTGCGCCGGCGCCGAAGAGGAGGGCGAGTCCCCCTATGTTCGGCGGTGCCGGGGATGGCGGGAGGGGTTCGAGTAGTAGGCAGAATGGCGATGGGGCGGGGCAAGGGAGCCAAAGCCAGCCGCTTACGGCGACGGCGGCAATACGGCAGCTGTTTAGCACTGAGGATCCATCGGCGCTGTTTAGGCAGCTGGATGAGGACTTTATTAAGCCGAAGTTGTTGTGTTGGATGGGCATAATGGAAGGGGAGGGGTGGGCATTGAGATGGGTTTCCAAGTGGACGATTTGTAGACGATGTGTAAATGTACTCGGTGGGGTGGTATTGGCGTTCTGGTATGGGATAGACATGGCCGTGGCTGGAGTTCTTCGGCGTGTATATATGGCAGGGTTAGCGAATGGATTGGTTGAGGCATTACTGTTTCATTATTCTTCTGTTATTGTGCTGAGGTGTTGTTGTAATCTTCTCCAAGGGCCACTCCCCGGCCATCAACACCTGTACTCATCACAACATGATGCACCACAGAAACATCTGTTCAATATCAATCCCATGTTCCCTCAGGAAACGATTGGCTCCAGACGCCCTGAAGCTTTGGGACCACTCATACCCTGCTCGACCTTCAGCCGATCACCTCCAATTCCAAAATATCAACACCATTCTCCTCGCCCCCAAGCACATACGACCATACCTACTAGAAAACTCGGGATCCCGTCCGCTCTCCCATAGATAAGCTAGTAAGGGCCAGATTAGTAGTTGGGTCGGTGACGACCAGCGAATCCCTGGTGTTGTATGTTTTTTTCCCTATCTGCGATCCGTGCTTTTGGTGTTTTGCTCCACTGGCACTCCACCACGAGCTCTCACAGAACCCCTCCCATGGTTCGTCGTAGAAGATGGTTAGAAGGTGCTGTCCGATCTGTGTTGTCGCACAATTTGGAGGAAGCTTCCGTGAACGCCAGGGCGAGGGCTAATATCAGGTTGAGATCCCGCAAGGTCCCGACGGTGATGGTGGGGATGTTGGCGGTTGGACTTGATCCCTGAGTGGCGGCGGCAGGAACAATTCAGCGTATAGCTCTTCTTGGTGTGGCCTTCAATTTGGTGGTTGGGACTAATCATCTTCTCCTGTGTCGCTGCCACTCGACCATCCCTCGTGGTACTCATCTGCCATCTCCAGGAGCTCGTTCCCGAGCAGTTCACGATCCTCCAGACCGATAGAGCGAATCACCGTCGACCGAAGGTTCTTCAGCTTGCTCGACACAGACGAGTCGGTTGACAAACTGCTTGTGATGTTGATGGACTCTGTCAGGGTCTCGCCATCGTCGTTCCTAAAAATCTCGGGGTAACTGTCGAGAAGGGGAAACTTGAGGGCCGAGTTGTAACTGCACTGTAGTTAGCACTCTTGGTCACTAGTTTCATGGCAAGGGAACCAACCTCTTCGTCACGGGTTCATACGAACTTCTCCTCACCCTACGACCAGCCTCATCCATCTCTACGTCCTCAGGCTCATCATCCCCAAAGCCGCGTGACGCAACCAGCTGGCTAAACACCCTTGGCTTGTCAAGCCCATTGCGTCTCGAGTGCGCCTCAAGCTGATCCGACGGCATAAACCGAATATCAAGCTGGACCCCCTCCGAAAGCTCCTCCTCAGTCAACTTCCTCTGCCGGATATCCTTCTTCTGCCCCTCCGCAGCTTCCGCTTTGGAAAAACTCATTTGCAGTCCTGCCACGCTCTGCTTCCCCATGGTATTCAACACCTCCGCCATACCACCCAGCGTTTCTCTCTTGAGTGCATCTCTCATCCTCGACGGCAACATGGCGCTCTCTACCGCGGCGGCCAGCAACGCCGAGGTATGCCACTGCGACGACGCCTCTAACTGCACCCCGGCAGATAACCGCTCCGGCACGGCCAGTGGCACGACAATCGATGCCTGCTTATACACCTCCGTCAAAGTCCTCGCCTTATTGGCCAGCCTGAGCAACCTCTTATCCTAACCGCCACCACATCCATTAGCACCAGTCTCTCAACCAACCCGCATCATCGTTTACCATCATCATCACCACACTGAGAAGAAAGGAAGGAAAAAGAAAAGAAAACTCACCCTCGCAACAACCCCCATTCCCCCCTGCAGCCCCCAAACCCACACCGCGACCGACCTTCCCGTACTCGTCCCTCAGTCTCTCTACATACCGCGCCGCAAACCCGCCCCAGGCGTCCTCAAACGAGGCAAAGACCTGCACACCCTGCATGTGATCGGCCTCCTCGACAAACGGCGCAGGTCGCGATCGAGCAGGTCGTGCTCCCTGTCGAGGTCGGCAAAGAGCTCCTCGCCGGTGGCGTGCCGCTCAAAGGGCGCGAGCGACGAGTGGAGCTCGTGCTCGTTGAGCTGGACGATGGAGCGGGGTGGTAGAAGACGCGGGAGTAGTCTGAGAAGTAGCGGACGGTGGACGGGGAGTTTTGGGGGCGGGAGGTTGAGGTTAAGGGCAGTGGTGTAGGGCGACTCCGGGATGGGTTCGGCGCGGTGGACGATTGGGGCTCCGTTCCTGAGACAAGGGTCAGTAATGGAGGGTGAAAGGGGTGGGGTGGGGGGGAGGTGAGTGCGGAAGTGAGGGGGGGAAATGGGTGAAAGGTTGGGGGGAAGACGGGATGGGAGAGCGATACCATAGAGCTTGAGGGGGGCTGGACTCATCGTCGACATCGTAGAGGGCGTTGATCTTGCGCAGAGTACCAAAAGCGCCTTTCAGGTCGTAGATGACGGTGCGCGGCATGAAGGTCTCGGTGCCGTCGGGGGCGAGGCCGGGGCGGAAGTGGATGTCATGGTCGACGGGGGATTCGCCTTGGTCCTCGGAGTAGGTGAAGTAGGATTCCTGGTGTTTTCTGTCAGAGAGAATGGAAATAAGATGGTTAATGAGTGGCGAGGGAAGGGATATGCGCCCTACCTGGGTGTTCCAGAAATGTGTGGCGAGGTAGTTGGCTTGTTGCCCGAGCTGAAGTGTGATGATTTCGTGCATTTTTGAAAACCTTCACTGACGAGTGAGAGGAGTTGCTGGGACTGAAGGAGTGAGCTCACTTTGACGATTGTGGATGTCCGATATGGCTGGATGTCACAGCCTGAACCCTAACCCTTTCATCATTTTGAACCTTCGTCACCACCAGGTCTTGGACGAATACGACGTTGAGACAGTTAACTCGGTTATGGACGCTGTTTGATCATGTATGTAACAAGAGACAACCCCCAAGACCATCAAGACAGTCAATTCCGCATCGCGTTGAACAGAATCGAAAAAGGGACCAAGCCCCAAATATACAAGACGAGTCAACAAAACAATGCCCGCCATGATCATTGCCTTCATCTATCCTGCCGAACCGTCTAGCCCGTTGGTCTAAATTAAATTTCAAGTCCCGAGACTCCATTACGATCCGCCGCAGACAAAAGAAACGGAAAGGAACACAGGCGCGCTTGCCCACTGAAATGCCGAATTATCTCCGCGCTGGAAAAGGAAGCTGACATCCCCTGATATGGGCCCCCACCACTCGCTTACTCGCGCGACAGATCGCGGCCAAACACCTTGGACTTGAGCCAGTCGTTGATGACCAGCAGGCGGTTGCGGGTGCTGAAGCACATGCTGATGTAGGCGCTGCGCCAGAAGAGGAAGGTCAGGCTGCCGGCAGCCGCGACGTTGCCGTTGAACCACGTCACGTCAGCGACGGCCTTCTCGCTGCCGATGTACGCCAAGCTGCCCTGGTGGCTGTAGTGGAAGGGCTTGACGTCCTTGATGCGGCGCAGCTGGCGCTCGTGCCCCTCGATCTGGCGCGAGATCTCGGCCGAGTTGCCGGGCTGCAGATTCAGCGACGAGCTGAGCTCCTTGATCTTCTCCTCGAGCGCCTCCGTCTTGGCCATGTTGTTAAACAGGCGCGCCAGGAAGTTGCCCTCCTGGCTGGCCACCTGGGCGGTGGGAGCGTACCCGGCCACAGCGCAGTCACCGACCGCCCAGATGTCGCGCGTGCCCTGCACGACCAGGTACTCGTTCACGGCGAGGCCGCGGCGCGAGTTCTTCTGCGCGGGGATGCGCGCCATGAGGTCCTTGACCACTGGGCGGACGGCGTTGCCCGTGGCCCACACGAGCAGGCCGTAGGGGAAGACGACCGTCTCCTTGCTGCCATCAGGCTTCGTCACCTCGGCCTCGACCGTCTTCTCGGTCACCTTCTTGACCACAGTCTTGGTGTGGATGTTGATCTTCTCCTCCTTGAACGTGCTCTCGGTGTACTCAATCAGCTGCTTGGAGAACATGGGCAGCACGTTGGGGAGTGCCTCGATGAGGGTAACCTTGAAGCGGGGGCTGAGCTCAGGGACAAGTTGCTTGATGTCCTCCTCGAAGAAATCCTGCAGCTCGCCGGCGAACTCGACACCAGTCGGGCCACCGCCGACCACGACCATGTGCAAGAGACGGTCGATCTCCTCCTGCGACTGGTCCTTGAAGGCTGCAGTCTCGACGCAGTCCATAATTCTCTTGCGAATCCTCTGGGCGTCGCCAATCTCCTTGAGGAAGCACGAGTGCTCGCGCACGCCGGGGATACCAAAAGTCGCGTTTTCGGCACCGACGCCGATCACGAGCATGTCGTACGGCACCTCGGTCTCGGTGATGTCACCCCTAATCTCCGAGTTGTCGAAGATGCGCACCACCTTGCGCTCGGGGTCGATGGAACTAGCCTCGGCCTCGTAGAACTTGACACTAGCCTTCTTCGAGCGCAGGATGGTCCGGATCGGCTCCATGATGGAGCGGTGCTCGATGGTGCGGGTCGTGCATGACGGGAGGAGGGGCGTGAAGAGGAAGTAGTTGCGCGGCGAGATGACGATCACGTTGTAGTTCTCGGTGTCGAGGCGCTTGAGGAGGGAGACAGAGCCCCAGCCGGTCCCTGTCGTTCCGGTCAGCCAGGGCGTTCAGGGGGGTCGGTGGAGCGCGTGCCGAAATCGGGCTTACCTAGAATGACGAGGGTCTTCTTGGACGGATCAGGCTCCATCTGGGGCGCCGGATGTCTGTCTTCATAGACGCCGTAGCCAATGTATGCGATACCGGCGAGGGCCGAGAGATATCCGAGCCGCCAAGCCCAGCGCAGCTTCCTGAACCGCGACTTCTTGGGCGGCGGTACGGGGGCGGCATCGTTGGAGATGCCTCGCCGGAACTGGCGTGAGACAGGCCCTTGTGTGCTGCCAAAGACGGGTCTTGCGCCAACGGTCCGGCGCGAGGTCTGGAGGAAGAGTCTGGGAGCGGCTTGAGACTGGAGCAAGACGGCGCCCGTCTGGGGCGCCGCGAGCTTGGTCAGAGCTCTTGATGAGGTCGCCATGGCTCAATTGACGAGCGCGGGGACTGTGAAGACGGGAGGGCGCCTGAAGGAGGAAGGGGAGGCGTGCGGGAGGTGCGCAAATGATGCTCGTGAGGAGGGAAGAGATGCTGGCCCTGAAAAGTTTCGAGCTTTTTGCGTTTTTGACGTGGGATAAGCAGCGCAAATCTGATATTCGGTGACTAAGATAAGAGCTGGGAGCTTCCTGGCCCAGTCGTTCTTTTTTTTGCAATCCCGCCCTAGCGACTTTATCCGATTCGACCGCATCCGCTAGCTTCCCGCTAGGGGCCACTCAGATGCCACAGTTGCCCCCACGAGAGTCCCCACCATGCCGTTTGCCAAGCCCTTTGCAGGGGAACCCGGATGATGACAGCATTCTGGACTGAGGTTTTTGCTCCTCTTGAAACCTCCGATGAAGGAGTCAAACAGAGGCAAGAGTCATTTTCGGCAGTGTTGGGGCGAACCGCGCATAGAGAGTGGACACACCACTGTTTGGGGCCTTTGAGAACAGATTGTGGAGACCTCCGCATCCCATCTCGGTGCGCCGCCCCCCTCTCGACCCGGCCGAGGCCCGACGCTCCGGAGCCGATATGTTTGGGTCCTTGATATTCGAGATACTGGTAGGGGTTATTCCGAAAAGTTGAGAATCATATCATGAGCCCGACTCATACCGATTCTGCTGCAACATGGCCCCAACGGGGATCAGGAACATGTCTCCTAAGATGCCACGAAGCCAGCTAGCAACGAATTGGCAGCAACCTCTGCGATTGTGACCCTGGGCATTCGGCATGCCGAGGTGGAAGAGAGAACGCGCGTGTTAAATCTTCCTTGAGTTTTCATTGAGTCAGGCCAGCCGGTATTTTACTCGCGGAAAGAGCGAAGCAGCTCTGTCTTCCCTCAAGTCAACCTTGAGTAGGCCGGATTCAAGACTGCTCAAGGGAAGGTGCGGGGCGGGGCTGGTCGAGGCTGGCCAAGCCCAGCGGCCATGTTTGATCTTGTGCTGTGGCATTGGCAGCTCGGGCCCATGCTCTTCTCTCCTGTGGATGGAGGAATGGATTGGCTGGACCGCCGAGTCTCCTTCGCGCACCACCGGCCCGCACTGCTCTCGACGGGATCGCGCATGAATGGATCGGCAGTGATCAGTCCCGTAGGAAGCACCCCCGCAGCATCTCAAACTCGTCCCATGTCGCATGCGCAGTCGGCACTCTTGCCGTTTTTCGGTCCAAATCGACTTGATTGCATGTGCCAGTCTCATCGCCCGCCTTCTCCCATCCTCGCGTGATGTTCAGCACTAGGGCTGATAGAGACTATGGCGCAATTTCTTCGATTGGAAATGTCGTGTAGGATTGATTGACTGGCTCGTGCTCCAAGCGATTGATCTTCCCAAGGTCGTCTAACCTCGGACATGAAGCATGATGAATGTGCGGAGGTATCACGCGGCAGCTCGACTGAGCGGAAGAGAGGCTGGCAGAGAGAGCTGATCCGAACACGATACACATGCAATGCGATGGCCGGCTGAGGCATCCGCCCCGATCAAAAGGGCCCAAAGCCTGACACGCGGGGTTGGTGGTGTGCAGGGATAATCAGAAGACGAAACTCGATGCTCGAACAAGCGGCGAGCTCCAGTCCTCGACTGCAACATCCGTCCCATCCTGCCACCTCGCCTATCTCTCTGATCAGCGCGATGGCAGCCAGCATGCGACAGATGCGCCTCCTTCCCGACACCCCCGGCTGAAACGACGACCCCATGGCTGAGACGTCGAACCCCGTGCTTACCCTGTCACCCCTCCGGTTCTCTGTTCCCTCAAACTTCAGCTTTGGCCTGTGCATCTCTGCCAGTGCAGGCTAACAGTCCATGAAGCGAGGTTCAACCTTAAACGGAGGCCATTTGATCGATGGTTAGTCCCCCTATCAGAGGATTGCCCCTTTTGAAGGCAGCAAGCCGAGCGATTCGATCGCCCCGATCTCCCAAAATTTAGCAGTCCACAGCAACCAGATTCTCAACAGTCTCAGATCGCGAGATCATTCCCGATGCAGTATCGGGATGGTTGCAACCCTATCCCCTGTGGTCATCATTCTCCACCACAAGATGCTTGATGCCAGACCCAAGGCTCCTAGAAGCCTCAAGATCCTGGCCAGAGAATTCCCATCCCCCTGTCGAGGTCCCGATCCCTGCCTTCTGCGGCTCCGTCTTCGAAGCATGTCTGGACCTCGTGCTCGCTCTATCCTTGATAGTCCCACCCGGCAGAAGCTTGGGCCCGATCTCTCATGCACTCACACGGCATATTGGCCTGTTCAGGCAGGTTGTGAACTGTTACCGTCTACCCCATGTTACACCCTTCTCCCTCTCAACTGTTTTGTTCTTCATTTCCACTCTCTTCATGGGATGCGTTCCCGTCTCCTTAGCTTGTTGAAAGTCGTATTGCTCATATGTTTTCATCGCGCTCAGTTTCTTGTAATATCTCCTTCGTCTGTTCATTGGCTGCCACGAGCGGTATTCTGTTCTGTGAACCACACACTCCCTACAGGGATTGTCCACCTGCAAAACGTCCATGACTCTGAGGTCATAACCTGATGGACAAAACTCCCACCTCACGGATGGCCCTAGGATACCACAAGGCGAGGGGATGGCACCTCTAATGGATCGCCCGGACAGCGGGGAACGGGGATGGACAACCAACAGTCGGCGATCATCACAATGCAGCATCCTCTTTGCCCGCCAGGGTAGGGGGAACGGCGAAGTAGACGATGGTGAGCGACGTCGTTTTCTATTCGGCGCGAGAACAATGAAGACCAAGATGATGACGGTGGAAATGGGGAGGGGAAGTTCGGGGGTTTCTTCCCTGATGGGGCAAGAGGAAAGGACGACAACAACAACGGCAACGGCGGAAATGGGAACGGTGGGAACGGAAATGGCAATAACAACGAGCAAGACAGAGGTTTCGGCTTCGGCTTCGGCAAGCTTTTCGGTGATGGCAGAAAGGGGACGGCTCTGGCGACGGAAGGGGCAGGAACGACAACAAAGGCGACAATACTAGCCCCTCCAAACAATTCAACCGAAATACCTCCTGCAAAGACGATTCCTGCTCTCCCGCCAGCATCATCTCCGCCACCAAACCCCCAAACCACAACCGCCTCGGCTACAGCATCACCAGCCTCTGTCCCTTCTTCAACGGTATCCCCACCAACAGTTACCAAGAGCTCTAGCACGTTCAGCCCAGGTGTGATTCTATTGCAGCCGCTCGTGACGGCCAGTCCAACACCACAGGTAAGCTTGACACATCCCTACCCATCATAATCTGCTTTAACACTGCTAGCAGGGAAACCCGACTGTGACAACATTCATCCCTTCGATGACACGCGGCGTTGTAGGAAGCCCAAGCGTATCTTCCGTAGTCGAGTCATCTCTCACATCGGGTCCTATTGCAACACCGTCTGCTAGCTCTCTCCCGACTGGAGGCCGAGTTGATGATAACAGGGGAAAGGACTCGAACGACGGAAAAGATGGCAAGAATGGAAGAACAACGATGGGAACGATCGCGTCGGAACGGTACAAACTGGCATCGACCACACATCTGAACATGCCCTGATCTCGGTTGGTTCAATAGGTATGGTCTCCTCCATTTGCTGGGCTTAAATAACAGGTTCTGATACCATTATCAGGCGGCTTTATTTTGCTCTACTTCATCATCTGGATGGTCTGGCGGTCAATGAAGAGGTCGAAGAAGGCTGGCGGCAGCGGCGGCAATGTCCGCGATGGCCGCGGTGGCTTGAGGCTCGTTGCAAAGGGCATTGCTTCGCGGATACCCTTTCTTCGCCAACGGGGTTGGCAGAGCTTGGATGACCTAGAAACTTCTCAAGCTTCCCCCCAAGCTACGGCGAGAAGGCTGGTAACACTAGCGCTACAGCAGCGGAGGGCTTCTTTGGCTCAGAGAAGACCCAGGCAAACAGCCACTTCCAGCACAACAATGGCCGATGCTTGCCCCTCGAGCTGCGCTTCCAGAACAGGGTCTGATGCCATCCAACCACACATACGGGCCACCCTCCCAGCCCGGAAATATCTACAGCACGGCCAAACTTCCAAGACTCGTGACCATGGTCAACGCTCCCGCGTATTCTCATCAACCGCAAGAGTCATTCAGCTCCACCAACGCAGCTCACTTCGGCGCCATCATGATGAGCAACAGCCCTGTCACCCCCGTACAAGCAGGAATCTCCCCATTTCCTACCAGAACCAGACCCTTCTCACCCAACAATTCATGGCCCCATACAATCCCATCCATTGCCGACCAAGCCGGACCCTCACCGACGTCTCCTCCCTCTCTTCAGGTTTTGGGGACGGCGATATTATGCTCTTCAACTCACCCATCACCCCGCCTGTGCCGGCGGCTGCTGCGGGTGCTCAGTACACAACGCGCTTCTCATGGATGTCTCACCCAACAGAACAGACACCACAGCAACCAGGAGGCGGCACAACAACGAGTCCCACACGCCAAAACAGCAACGCCAGCAGCAGGCGGGAGAGAGACCGTTTTACCGAAACGAGTGAGGACCAACCAGCTCGGTTCAGGTCAGTCATCTCATGGGTGGACCAGCAGACGGGCCGGATCAAGGGGCGCAGCAGCGAGGAGACAGGAACAACCCGAGCGACGCAGGTTCCAGGGAACCCAGGGATACCAGGGATAAACAACGAACCACCGGGTTTGGAGCAACGGTTTGATATGATGATGGATGATGAAGAGAAGCCGAGACGGGTGGAGGAGGTTGTGCCTGGGGTTGGGATGGGAAAGGCGGTCTAGCCCTGGGGGTGAGGGGTTGCGTGATTGAGGTGTCCGGAAAGCCAGGTGCTTGATGGACGCGGCCTGTTTTTCACTCGATTACATTGCTGGGACAATCTGAGTGAGGAGACGGTCTATCTCTCACGTTCGTTTATCGTTATCCCGAGTGACTCCTTCATATATAGAGTTTGAGCAGAAGGGTTCTGGGGAGTAAATAGGAGGACTGTTCGACACTTCAAGCCTACACCGCAGGATTTTACAGGCACTCTATGAGTGACAGTCTACTTTCCTTGGGCTCTGTCTCTGCACCTGTAGTAAATATGGCACTCGAGTTGGACAAGAGATCCTGCACATCTGGACCAAAACAAAATGGATCACCAATGTGGATAAAAAAAACATGCAAACACTCCTTTCCAGAAATAGCTAGCTGCAGAAATGATGACATGGAAAAAGGGACTGTGTAACAGCCGGATGCAATGTAACAATAATCTTTGTACGCCTCGGACTGGATGAAAGGACGCACCGTGTCAGCCGCAGGGCCCCAGTCCCAGACAGATTTGACGGCAGGCAACACTCGGCAGCCATACTTGTTGTGATGGACGATATCGTAAGAACCTTGCTGCATACTGGTAGAGCCCGGCGTATGGATATGTAATTACATAGGTAAGGCAAATCGGAAGCAACGCCAACAGCGTGCCACCTTGCTCATAGGTAGGTACTGTACATATTCATCAAACGACAGCAAGGGTCCATGGCAAAGAACGGGTGTTTTCTCACACCAATTACACACATGTAGCTCCAGAATGAGGAGAAAAGAAGCGCATAAAAATATCGAGGCAAGTAGCCGAGAACATACTATCATGATGATCACGCCAGAAGGAACCTTAACGCTCCGAATGCAGCTGCCAACCACCCCGCGCCGGCGCCGGCGCCGGCGACGGCCAGCCGCTGGGCGGTATTCGTTGATGGCTTTGATGGGCAGTCGGCTGGTGGGTTCAAGCCGTGGCACAACTCGGCCTTCAAGGAGGCAAAGATGTTTGCGGCAGTGGCAGAGTCCCTCTTGAGCCGGCAAGGAGCCGGGGCCGGGGTCGGGTAGAGGGTGGCACCACTACACACCTATCAAACTGAGTATTTCTCGGTGATTGAGTCAGTTACATTCACAATGTTGTCGTAACGTTGAGGGCAAACCCGAGTTTCTGGGGGGGCAGGTCTTGTCGTTGGCTCTAGCCGCAACGAGATCCACCGCCTGCTCACCCTTTTGGTGGTCATTTCGATCCACGAGGGCGATGAGTAATTGGTCATTAGGTTACCGTGAAGAAGCCCATTATAAGCCTTCTTGCAACTTGTGCAGTACACCTCCCAGATGATCATCCAAGACGCCTCAGTAGGGAAGTTATCCTTGGAGGTGTATACAAAGTGAGGTTTGTCGTTGGTCCAGTTTGCCCACGTCAAGACCATCTCGTAGATATCACCCTGGCCCTCGTGCGGGTTGGACTGGTTCTGAATTATAACTTCAATCATGGGACCGAGATATCACGCGAACCCAGAGTTCTGTAGACCAAAAACAATAGGCATGTAGGGCGTGGGCGCATATGTCTCATTGCGCGTGGGAAAAGCAGGTCGACTTCCAGCATGCCGGCAGCCTCGACGGTGGCGACGAGGCAGGCCAGCGAGGCCACGACGGACCAAACCGCCCGAGAGGGGAGGCGCATGCCGCCCTGATGTCTAGCAGGAGTTGTCCGTGGTGGAGAGAGAACGATGTGGACGTGGCGCGCCGAGGTTACTCGGGGAATGTCGGGGAGCAACGGGGAGTGTGTCAAAGAAGAAGGGAAAGAGGGCCCAGCAAACGAAGTGAAGCGTTCCTTCCTACGCAGTGCATTCCAAAACTCGTCAAGGAAGCGTCACTTCAAATTAGCTGGCCGATTAAGGTAGTGAACCATGTAAAGCAGTTACCACAGTCCAAATTTCGGCCGTTCAGTTTCCCGTCTTGCATCCATTTTTGGGCTGCGGTATCCAACGCAACACAAAATGCATGTGACCGTCCTTACATCTATGATCTTTCGCCCTCTCGCTAGGATCGCAGGCCCGCGGACCTAGCTCCATCCTTCCCTGAGGCTTGGCACCCGCTCAGGAACAGATTAGTGTCGTTATTATGGCAGGCCCTTCACGGCCACGACCGTACACACCTCAGGAACAGGTCAGGGCGTTCAGTTTCTCAAGCCAGACTATGCCGACATTAACATTAGCATACTGCGAGAAACAAAAGATGTAACTGAATTAGTTTCAGACGTTAGGTACCTGGGTAGTGATAAAACCATTCCCCCTTCCTGGGTGCGTTGCATAGATGACGCAACCCCGCAACCTCTCAACCACACCACCCCACCACCCACCACCCGCTAAACGCCCCTGGCGCTATCGGGACGGAACACGTCCCGTCCCCTGCAGCCCTGTGGCCCTTGCAGTTGAACGCATTGCTCGCCGCTGCCATTTGCTGCTCCTTGCTCCCTGCACTCGGCGAGCCTCTGTTCGAGAGCCTAGTTTGTTCTCCTGCTTCGAGGCAACGTTGTACGTGGTGCCAATCAGCCAAGCCACCAAGTCCAACCACCAGCGGCCAGCGGACATATTATGTACCTTAATTGATACACCGAAAACACCATCATCATCTATCTTGGTGCACCGTTTTCCGGCCAGAACAAGCCCAAAATCGATGAGACCAAGTGCGATTGAAATCCTGTCTCTCGCAGTAAGCTTTCAGCTCTGTGGAAGGCCATGCGGAAAGTGTGTTGATAAGAACAAAGGAAGAGCCTAGCGAAGGGTAGCTAAATACAGGATTGAGGCGGTGTGAGACCCCTGATTCAGCGGTCGCATGGTGGATCATGGGTGCGGAGTGTCAGATCCGCCAGTCGCCAGGTGTTGGCACCCTGTGGTTGCATCACTGTTAATGCTCCTTCTGATTCTAGTCTTCAAATTCTGAGGGATTTGGTCGGCTCAGTCATTGATTGTCTCCCTTTGTTAAGAGAGTCTCAACCTGTTTTGGTGCATGAGTAACTCCTACTGTGCAGAGTTCCCGCGCAGTCGTTCCCTGCTAGGGTCCAGGCTCAGTCCGGCGGCATATCCTCTGCTTTCTCTATAATGGCCTTCCACATCTTACCTACTGTTGTATAAGAGTTCCCGTGGAGATACACGTTCCAGCAAGGACCATCTGCTAAACATCGGTCTGCCAAGAACAAATCCGCTTGATTCCTGCGGGGCAGACGCTGATTGGTAAGCTGACCGCAGGAGCGTTGAGACTAGTGTAGCTCGCCTAAGACAAGCCTCGGTACTCCACTTCGTATAACGTTACGCCGTGTATTCCGTATATTCGTACCCGTGCTCTCCCTATTCGAGTGGGCGTCTTGGCAGCTAAGGTAGTCGGATAACATTGCCGACGAAAACCACGCCAACTCTTCCTCTACGATAGATCGGAGGCAGTACGTCAAGCTTGGAAGGGAAAGGCAGCCAGCGTTGAAGACGACTTGTCTTGGCTATGTAGTGAGCGGTCCATAGACAGGCGACTTGCCTTCAAAGCTCCCTGTCAGGGCCACATGCCCGGAAGACCCAAGTTACACTGCAGTCTCTCTCGGTAATTTACTCGTGTCACGAACCAACCATATAAGGCGGCGGCCAGGTAGGGATTCAGCGGATAGGCCGGAGCCAATCGGAATAGGTAAGGGTGCATGAGCTGCTGGGTGCGGCGCAAGGCGTACAGGGTCGCTTGTGGGCACCAGCGACCACGGGCATCTAGGCTAGTATACAGTCACTTGTTCTGGAGGACCTCAGGAGTCCTCCAGTAAGCAATACAAGCAGTCAGGCACACCTACCGTTGGGACAATTGCTTGTGCACTTGCTGTGACCCTTTTGGCCTTCAGTAGTTCATTTCAGAAGTCTGGGGCTTGGAGATTTGTCACAACTCGCCAACTCAGTTGCCGTTACCCGAACCGTGAGGTTCGCCTTCCTGTTTGACAATCAACTACTACAGTAGGTGGGAACATTGTGGACCATCTCTGATCCTTCGGGAACCCATCGCCTGGTGTTTTGGCAACAAAGCCAACCAAAACTCTCTGCCTCAACGGCAGGATTCAGCCGGCCAGGATTTAGCGGATCCTTAGACGCAAGTGCGTAGCATAGTGCATTTTACAGTTGCTGATCCCGACGCTTGCAACAGACCACTTGCCCGTAACTCGAAGGTGTCTATGAGCCGACTGGGGTACATTGGCCAATCTACAGAAGACGACCGTGACTCCACCTCGTCGACACAGCTGTATCATCGGTCAGTCGGCTAGCTCGGACAATGATGGAGCCCCGACAAGAACGCGAGGGAATTCCAAACATGATGGGATGCAGTGATGGAGTATTAAAGTGCGTCCATAGCCTCCAGCTTGAGGTCTGCTCCATGCTCCAGCAGGTTCATCATTCCTCAACACCTCTCGCCTTTCCCTCTGCGCCCGAGTATTATCCAGAGAGCAACACTTTCCAGCCACCACAAAAATGGTCAAGTTATTCATCTCGTCTCTTCTCGGGCTTGCCTCCCTCCAGGGGGTTATGGCGGCTCCCAAGGTGTACCCGGAAGTGATTCCTGGCCCCGGTCTGCCGTCGCTTGCCGAGCTCAACGTCACGTCCGCCCAGCTCTACGAGATGGGGATGCCCGAAGGTAAAGACAAGAGGGAGCCTCCCGCACTAACCTGCACCACTGCTAACCGTGCTACTCGCAGAGCTGCAGGCCAGAGCTCAGGAGCTGGATAAGCGCTTTACCGGCAGATGCGGGCCCGCCGAGGCTGCGTACACCAATGTGAACGACATCATTGCCTGCTTCCACTACCTCCAAAACTTGGGCACGCAAGCGTGCGTGGCTGGCGAAAATACAGTCATGTGCACGGCAGGCCAGGCTCACATCTATGGCTCGGCCCTCAACGGTGGCACGTCTTCCTACTGGTAAGCACAAAACATCCTGTCCGGCTGTCTGCTGTTTGAAGCTCCTAGCTAACACTAGATTACCTACAGCCGGGATGTGGCTAGTGGTGTGCTGTGGGTCATCAACTCCTGCACCCGTCCGGACCAGAGCTGCGCCGGTAAGTCCACGTCTCTTTTCTTTAGCTTGGGCTTTCTCCTTGATCATAGATCCCTGATGTGTATTATGAAACAGGTGCTCAGGCAGCGGCCGGGAATGGCAATCTCATTGTCACTGCCGTCAACGTCAGGTGGTGAAGGAATTCAAGTTGTTGCGAAGACATGAAGAAGAGTCACGATGGTCAAAGCAGCGGTAAAAATGACATTCTGTGAACTTCCATCCATTAGGTAATTAGAACTAGGAATGGACAGGTCCCGAAGACCGAACCCGTGTTCATTACTGGTGAATTGTTTCAAGCATCCCATTTTACCATATTCCAAAGCTGGTAGCGATGCGCTGACAAATCGAGTGCACTGGCGTGTCATCCTTTCCGACTGCGGAATCCCTACCTACGAAGTGTGCTCTTGCAAGGCGCTGCTTGCCGCGCTGACCGACTATATTGAAAGATATAAGTTGATGCGGCAAGAAGCTGGCCCTCTTTACCGAGATATCTCTATCGGTAATCTCATGGTGAGCAAGGACAATCGCGAGTCCTTGATCGACTTGGATCTCGCTATTAAGGCGCAACGTGTTGGCGCCTTGGGAGCAAAGGGAAAGACTGGCACACGAGCTGTTATGGCCATTGGGGCACTCCTAGGCGAGCAGCACTCGTTTATGTACGACCTCGAGTCATTCTTCTAGGTGTTGTTCTGGATATGCATCTACTACAGCGACCCTACCGAGGGCAAGGTTGTTGCCCAGTTTGATAAGTGGGATTACGCTGACACGGAGGAACTACAGTAGCGAAATTAAAGTTAGGCACAGTGATGCTATTTTTCGCGCGACTACGGAGGAAGTTTTTCACCAGCACTACGCGCCGTTGATCCCCTGTGTGATTAAGCTGCGAAAGGTAGTATTTCCCGGTGGCGGAAGGTGGAAGAGAGAGGACAGCGGGTTATATACTTGGATGAGGGGAATCCTTGAGGAAGCCCGTAAAGGGTTAGCGGAGAAATAGCGTGGACATTTCGGGGTTGCTAGCCGGGTCGCGACAAACCGACCTCCAGGGTCAACACGAGTGCATTACCGCCTCCGCAATGAATAGACCAACATCCGTGCAGCTGGCTCCATGATCACTCAGAAGACGGGTGTGTGGCCCGAGGGTAAAGGGAGGGTTAAAGGGTGGAGGAGAACATTCCTGCAGAAGGACCGTATTCTAGCAGCGCCTTCACCCTTCGGACTCGATGTTGAACTTGGTGGACAACCCGGCATGGGAGGCATAATTACTCATGGCCGATGCGTCTTGGGATCGAGTCAACTCCATGGCACATAGAAATTCCATATGCCTCGTCGAACTGTTACTTCAGAACCTCGAGAATTGAGAAACTATCGAAAAAGGGCGAACCTAGCGGCTCTGCTCTCCTGTTCTGCCCACAGCATCATCACGCCCTCCTTGCCAGGAACTCTCATCTCCTTCATCTCGGCCTCTTCCAAGACACGCGCGGTCGCGAGAAATCCACGCTTGACAGCGAGATCTAAAGGCATACTTCCGAAACAGGTCATTGCGGCAATATCCGCTCCGTGCTCTATGAGGAGCTTGACAACCTCAGTGTGCCCGTTATGCGCGGCCTCGTGGAGTGGAGTGCGGCCCCTGAACCCTTGAACGTTGATACTGACAGTGCTGTGCTGTAGCATGTTCAAAACGCTGCCAGTATCCCCGTCTCGACACGCATATATGCGTCACTGTCCGCACTCGGTTGTCTACGCCGTTGAGATTGATTGGCATCCCTGATCTGTGTATCCGCTGTAGAATCTCATTGTCGGCTATCTGTAGAGATTGTCGGAGGGCCTTGTATGCCTGTATTCGTGATGAGGGCATGCCTGCGAGGTAGTCTTTGAGTGTCTCGGGCCGTGTGATGGCCAGAAGGCGGACTGCCGGGATGAAATTGATAGCGAACAATCCTTGTATTGCTTTTGTGTCCATCTCTGTCATGTTTCCAGACGTGGATGGCCGACTTTCCAAGAGCATCTTCACGATATGAGACTCTGGTGACCATTCTGATGAGGCGAGCTGTCGACTGACTTTCGCACTGACAAGGGGCGGACGGACGTGAAGAACTCATCAAGAACGGGGGTGCACCAGGCTTCGGCGAGCCCAAGAAGCGAGCAGACCAGAGTTTCAGCCGACTGATGGTGAGATAGGAACCTCGCCACATGTTTTGGACCCCGCTGGGCCACAAGCGATGCCGTGCGATTGACGGAACAGATCCATGCGCCGTGACGGAGGAGCATTGCAGCACCCTCATCATCGTTGTTGATCAAGGCGGATCGGAGAGCTGAATCTCCTCGTTCCAAGGTAGCACCGTGGTGTATTAAGATTGATGCGCACCCCTTGTGACCAGATGCCATTGAATAGCACAGAGGTTTTAATCCAGAATTGGAGCCAGCCACCCCGTGGACTGATGCGCCTTGCTCCCGTATCAATCTCAGCGCCATATCCTCCAAACCCAGGAAGGTTGCGACCTGCAAAGCGGTGTGAGGCTTCGGGAGATTGCATCGTATCTTCCGTTTCCGTCTGAGCAACGAAATGATAGCCTCGTCGTCGATGAGGGTGCTCTGCACCGTTGGTGGAATCTCGGAATATTGTTCGTCCCTTCGGAGGCGCACCAGATTTTGTATCCCTCGCGTAAGAGCACACTGACCGCGTCCCAGTGACTACCACTAACAGCAAGATCCAGGGCACATCGAGAGGACTTGTCTCGTGCTGTAATTGACGCGTTATGGGCCAACAGGGCCTCCACAGCGGCGCATGACCGTTCTCGGAGGCGCAATGTAGGGGGGTCTTCCCAAGAGTATCTGCTCTGTCAACTTGGGCTGGCCGTCTGGCGGTGAGCAGGGCTCTAATGATATCAGCAGACCCAATGCTTGCTGCTCGGTGAAGGGCCCGCGCGATCGGTTGATTCGCCTAGTCTCAATTAAAACTGGAAGACGGAGCGACGGCGTTTTCCCGCCCATTGACGGACGCCGGCTGGACCGCCTCAGGTCCTGCTTCGTGCGAGCCATTTCGGTCGTTCCGTAATTCTGTGCGGCAGGAAAAGGATAATAATCAGTGGAACCGATGGGTCGTTGGCCAAAAAGCTCTGCTGGGAAGCTGTGTAATCGTGGCTGATCCGGAGTTAATTGAGGCTGAGCGAGTTGCCTCCATCAGTTGTGAAGCCAAATCAGGTAGAGCGGTGAGAATGGCACATGATGTCTGAGCTGTGTTCAGAGGTGGTTCAGCTGCTCATCTCCGATGGACCTATACAATCTTGACAATCACCATCTTGCGAGCTCCGTTACACAAACCACCGAGATATGGATTTCAAACGGCTGGCCAACAGGGCCAAGAAGAGAAAAATTCATGCTGCTGATGGCAATGTGGTAAGCTCTGTCGGGCTGCTTTCTGCAAGTCTTGAATCGAAGCCCTCTGACAGTCCAAGGGAACACGTGACAGCAAACCCGGGCAGCGGTTTGGTCTTTTCCCCCAAATGATGTCGATGATGGAGCAGAAGGTGCAGTAGAGTGAGTGTGGCATTTATTGTCCTGTCTCGAGGATAGAGTCGATAGTGTAGAAGAGTCGGGCTCACGGGGAACAGCGTCATAGCAGTTCATGGACTCAAAGGCCACTACAGACGAACGTGGCAGGACACCGATAACAAAGCTTTCTGGCTTCAGGATTTTCTTCCCTCCGACGCCAAGAATGCGAGGGTGATGTCGTATGGATACAACTCAGAGGTGGCATTTAGCAGCTCAATTGCTGGTCTTGAAGACTTCGCAAGAGATCTTCTTGAAAGGGTGAAGATTTCCCGAAGAACGGACGCTGTAAGCCATACCGTGTTGATCATCTCAAAAGCATCGGCCTGCTCTAAATCACTTAGGCCAGTAGGCGCCCCTGATTTTCGTTAGCCATAGTATGGGCGGGCTTGTCGTCAAGAAGGTGAGAGTTTGAAGGCATCCATTCTCTAGAATGATTCTAAGAACAGGCTAGGCACTCATCATTGCTCATGAACGGTCATCGATATACGGCAAGCTCCTTGACTTTGTATTTGTTATAGTCTTCCTAGCCACGCCGCATAGGGGCTCTGCGTTCGCAGCTCCAGCCGAATTCTTCTCACGCATTCTTCGCTACGCCCAGCTTGGGTCCGGAACCAACGTGGAACTCCTGACTTCACTTCGCCGCGACAAAAAGATCCTGTCAGAAATCTCTTCTCAATTTGTTGAGAGGGCAACCCGCTTGCAGATTCGGACCTTTTATGAAACTCAGCCAATGCCTTTCATGGGCTCGCCTGTAAGCCCGACGACCATTACCAGGAGGTCCAGTCTGTCGCTAATGGATGAACTCAGATCGTAGATAAAGTTTCCGCCGTGCTGCATCATCCGAACGAGACTGCTGTTCCTATCAACGCAAACCACCGCACCATATGCCAGTTTCCAGGCCAAGACTGCCAGAACTATGCGATTGTACGGTCTGCAATACAAGACCTGTGTTCCCAAGCGCTGTCAAGTCAGCGCCGTGATAGGGCAGCCAGAGGTGACGAAGCGGCGGCCATAACTGTATGGATCTTGTTGTCATAACCATCACTATGCACTCGGTACTATTTCCGGCTGACCTGACACATCTCTCACCTATAGATCCAACGGTTTCACAAATCCGACTACGAGAGAAGCAAAGTGATGATCGAACCACCACTTTCAAACACATGCACCTGGTTTCTTAAAGAGAGTCGGTATCTTGAATTCCTCCGAAGTCCAGCCTCCGAGTTTCTCTGGATATCAGGGGACCCCGGAAGCGGAAAAACGACACTCTGTCGGTTTCTGCTGGATAACATCAGCGCTCATTTGCAGAGGGCACGCAGAATCCTCATTGTGCTACTTCTTCTTCGATGACAAAATCAAAACCCAAAGCAGTGGATTGTCCCTGTTCTTGGCAATGATTCACCAGCTCTTGAAAGCAAATCCGGAGCTGGTGGGCCACGCTGAGAAGCTGCTGGCGCCGAATGATTCACAGATCACCATGAGTCTCAAACAATCTATGGGAGATTCTCAGGTCCTTGACATCTGCCGACAGAACACGTAATAATATCATCTCGTGGTTGACGCCCTGGAAGAATACGACGCGCCCTCAATAGCAAAGATCCTGAGGTGGCTATCCTCATACATACGCGACCGCAACGCTACAGAGGGCGGTGGAAGTTGGTTCAAGTTCCTGGCAACAAGCAGGTGCTACCAGTTCATCGACGACATCTTCAAAACCATACCCCATCTTCGTATCAACCTGGAAGACCATGCCGAGCAAATGATCACGACATTGACAAGTTCGTTCGCCTACGTGCGGCAGAGATCCAAACCTTCACTTCATGCTCAAACGACATGAGATCCACCGTGGAACAACGAATTCTCGACCAAGCCGATCGAACGTTTCTCTGGGCTTCGCTCGTCCTAAATATCCTCGAGACAGATACAGATGCCTCTGAGGAATCGTTTGACCGGATACTCTCCGACCTCCCATGCGAGCTAGAGGGCGTTTACGACAAAATACTCAGTCAACCCGGCGAGCCCGAGGCGTTGCTCAAAATACTCGCAATCATAGGCCTCTGAGCCTGTCCAAGATAAACATCGCGCTCAGCATACGACCGGGTGACAAGTTAAAAAGTGACGTGGACCGCCGGAAGCAGTTTGACATCTCCCGCAGGCTGCGTGGCATCTGCGGGCCGTTCATTCGTATTGTCAATGGCACGGTGTCCCTCATCCATCAAACTGCGAAGGACTTTCTCACCAGGCCGCAGACATCCCAAGCTCCTCTGGGCAAAGCCTCTCTCGTGCAGCAGTCGTGGAAGCATTGCCTGGAGGAGTCCTGGATGAACCAAGTTCTTGGTGAAGTTTGTGTCACTTACTTGAGCCTTTCTGATGTCACATCCCCACGGGATTGCCCTGAAGATATCTGCATTGACAAGGAAAGGGGGCTGTTAGACTACGCGGCAAAGCACTGGGGAATCCACTGCCGCTCGGCCAATGTCACAGCCGGCAGTAATCTCTTCAGCAAGGCTTCGAATCTTTGCAGGACATCCACCGAAATCTTCGGTATTTGGTTCCAGCTGTACTGGGAAACCATCGCCGACACCCCTCGATTTCCGGAGCGAATGACAGATCTCATGGTGGCTTCACAATTTGGCCTCTGTGATCTCGTTAGGATGCTGCTTGACAACCAGGCCGTCGTCAACGCACAAGACTCGGAAGGTTGGGCCGCCCTCCACTGGGCTGTTTGGGAAGGTCGGGGGGCTCGTCTGGACACGGCTGCTGTAGAGCAGCTACTGGCAGCTGGAGCTGCTATCAACGTACAGGACAATAAGGGTTGACAGCTCTGCACTGGGCCGCTGTCGATGGCCAGGAGAGCGTGGCGCATGTCCTGCTCGAGGCTGGCGCGCCGATTGATATCATGGACAGGGGCGGACTGACGCCCTTGATGTTGGCTGTGGAAAATGGGCATACCGGCATTGTAGAGCTCTTGCTTGATTGTGGAGCCGATGCTGATGGCGCAGGGAGGATGCCGACTCGTTACAGTGCGTCGAAATGGAGGATGGTGTTGGAGAGGAAATGGATGAGGATGGAATTGAGTCCGCACAAGACATAAAAGCATTTGGGGCCGTGCCTGAGAGTCGTAGTTGTTTGTGGAAGCATCATGGATTCCAAATATGGAAGCCCCGGGGGTGAGAGGCACAGGACAGAGTTTGTTAAAGACGGCCATGTTGTTGATGGTTGAGTAATGTCCAGGATGACAGAAAGGTGTTGAAGTTCCAATTCTATTGATGTGAAAATGTTGAGTTGGGGTGAGGATTCAACACGCTGCAAAACTGGACACTGGAAAGGTCGAGTTCCATGTGGAGTTGCTTGGTGTGAAGTGCAGCTGCTAAAAACTGTAGCTGAACCCAGACTTAGCACAGGCTCCCAAGCTCACATGGCAGTGACAGAAGCAAGTCAAGCGCTGATTAATACAATCATCCCTCAAGAAGTATGAGAAGCTTTCCTCGGGCGCAGAAAGGGAAATGATCCAGGGGGAAGGTTGAGTGTTGGGCAACGTCGAGGCTTGGAGCTGTGAAGCAGAGCATCGTTGTTGTGAAGTCCACGCCGGTGAGCAAACGAGGTGTCCAAATTCACGGACTGCCAAAGCATGTTGAAAAGGCTGACGGGCGAACTTTAGGTCTGTAGGTTATTGATACCATCGGACCATGTTTGACCATTCTAAAACCATGGCTGCCCAACCATCACTCCTTCCCACTCTCCAACACTGCCTTGATCATAGCCTGCCCGATCTCGACCGCGCCCGCAAACCTCGGCTCAAAGAACTTCTGCGTCACCGCAAACCTCTCCCGCCAGGTCTCAAACTGCCTCAGAGCGACACACTCGGCCCACCCGGACGCCGCAATCGTAAACTGCAAATCATCCCTCCTGAAGGTATTATCCTCGATGCCCACCCTCAGACACTCATCCAACAGTCCCGGCGTGCGGAAGAGATGCTCGTAACACCGAGCCACAACCTGAACAGCGGCGTGGAGCAGATCATGTGATCGTACGGTACGATCCCAGCGCGCTCCAGCAGTCCACCATGGCCAGCAGCGAGAGGTGGTTGTTCGGCAGCGGGGGTTCTCCTTGGCGTTGGCGTTGAGGCAGAAGCGGTCCACCACGCCGTCCGGCAGCAGCGGCTTGTCAGCCCACTTGGGCTGTCCTCGCGCCCAAACACCTTCTCCTTGGCGGCGTACACCGCGCTCCTGCAGCTCCTCGCGGCGGCCCTCGAGCATGAGGTAGAACAGCTCCGTCGTGACTTGGCGAACTGGTTGATCTGCTTGTGTGCCTCCGGGTTGAGGATGGCGAGCCCTGCGTAGACGTGCCACTTCTGCGCATAGATGCGCAGCATGAGGTTGATCTTGACGTTTCTCGATGCCGCCGACGTAGCGCGTGCCTTCCCAGGGGAACTGCTGGTTCGCGTGCCAGGCCTTGCCCATGGAGAGGAAGGCCGCGTGGGTGACGGCCTGGGTGTCGGCAGTGATGCGGTCATGCTCCTTGGCGGTGAGGTAGACGTGCTTGGAGCCGAGGCAGCGGAGGACGGCCTCGACTTTGGCGAAGGAAGCGTCCGAGGCGCGTGCTTGATGAGGACGACGGTTGGTTGCGCGGGTCGACGTTCGGGCCGTGGAGGGAGTGGCATGAGACGATGTCGACGTCGCTCGGGAGATGCTGCTCGAACGCTTTGATCTCAGGGTCTTTGCACGAGGTTTGGCCACCGACGATGGCGCCGAGACGGGTTGCTGGAGAAGGAAATGCACAGTGAGAACTCTGGACATGGGATACGGCTCGGGCATCATGAGATGGCTACACACAAGGACCATACTGGGCGACAACACGATCGATGACGGCGGCTTCAACACACTGTAGATAATGTAGTTGCTGGCGCGAGACACGAGGTGACCGTTGCGAAGAATTTGTATATTTTTCTATAGACTCAAGATCTCAGCACTGGGTCTGCAGCGGAGATCAGGTTGGAGGCGCGGCCATACATGGTTGGCAAACTCCTTGACCAGCTCATCGTACTTTTCCTCCCGGTCGCAGGCCATGATCCTGAACCGCGCCCAGTGGTTAGCATCTACGCTGTGGAGGTGTCAAGAGAGTCTGTTCCCAAGTCAGCGAGTGCTCGAGCCAAGATCGACGCTGGAATATGTGTGAATGGGGAAGAAATGGTTCAGACAAGGAATAGTAAGGTAGCTGAGATTTTTCATCATGGAAAGCCCGCAGCAGTGACCGGGCCCAGAAAGGGTTACCGGCCGTGCCACGAGCGATACTCTAGCCAAATGCGCTCAAGTCATCATGTAAAAGGGGCTGGTACGTTGGGAAGACTGTGTAGAGGAGCTTGGGAGGGAGGGGTGCTTACCATAATAAACAGCTGCGTGAGCCGCAGGATTAGCAACCACCGACCGCCAGGCTGGCAGGTCGCGAACGGGCGGTATTACCTCCATCCAGCACTGCTCAGCCGGCGGGCATACATCTTGCCCATATCGCCCATGCCGATGAGGCCGATGACGAAGTCCTCGGCGCCCGGAAACGCCGCCATTGCCGACGCCATTGTGTTTGACCACTGAGTGATGGACTGCTGATTGTGACGCTAGATCCCTCGTTGCCAGGTTACATTGTCACTCACAGCGACAGGAGTTTCCCTCGATGCTTCTGAGTGGAGGGTTTGCTCTTGTGGAATGCTGAGGTGAGGTGCAGGAGGAAGCAGCAGAAAATTTCCATTGCGTTCTGAATTTAAACTTTTGAGAGAGTTGGTGGGGCTCTTTCGATCTGCCCCACTTATGCGCACAGTGCACAACCGTGCCCCTCGTACATGTGGAGCCCCAATCCTCCTCCATCCAACCGATTGTTTCGGCCCCTTCAACTCTCAGGGCTCCCTCCAAGTCGTCACACTTTGCGTCTCCTTCCCAAATCCTCTCTTCTTTCTCATGAACCCAACATGTTCTTCCTACAAGCCCTCGGCTCCAACGGCTCAGGCCAACTCGGCCTAGGTCACAAAGAGGACGTCTCTCCTTCCCTCAACCCGTCCTCCTCCCTCCTCCCTCACCACCACCACCACCACCCCCCCCCCCAAGCGCATAGCAGCCGGGGGCAATCACACCCTCCTCTTGCTCTCGTCCGGTGACCTCTTGTGGAGCGGGGACTACACAACCGGGCATGTGGACGGGTGAGAGTCGCCGAAGGTGCCCCCGAGCTAACACCAACATTCCGACCCGTTGATCTGAGTTTTCTCCAGGAAGGGTGTCAAGTCCGGCTGTGGCGGCAACTTGGACTGCTAGTATCATTGTTACCAGAACGGAGGATAGTGACGCCGACAAGGCCTGGTCTTTCGGATCGGGGGACAGGGGTGAGCTGGGTTGGGGCGCGGGATGCTTCGCGCCCCTGAACCGACTGAGATCCCTGATTTTCCTCCCTCTGGGGTAAGGGTGGTGGATATTGCTGGTTGTATGGGGAATGTTGTTGCTGTACTCAGCAATGGCGAAGCTTGGGGATGGGGCAACGGGCGGAAGGGACAGCTTGGGGAGCCAGCGGTTGGGGCGTTTACTCGCCGCGCGGATAGAAGGGTTGGGCTTCAAGGTCGTTAGGGCTGTGTGTGGCAGAGAGTTTACTTGTCTCTTCGGGCCGCCAGAGACAGGTGAGATGGCTGTGCTGGGTCGGACAAGTGGGCGATACGCTCCCAGGCACCGGAGAGCGTGATTGGTGGAAGGAGGTTGGCGCCGGCTGGGGGACGTTTTCGTTCTCAAACAGGATGGTACTCTGCTCAGCTGGGGGAGGAACGATCATGGACAGCTGCACCCGAGGATCTTGGGCCTGTGAAAGACTTGGCCGTGGGCAGCGAACACGCGCTGGCTCTGACCGAAGCGGGCGATCTCATGGTATGGGGTTGGGGAGAGCATGGGAACTGCGGACCTATTAACGGAAATAACGGTGAGAAGGGCCAGCGAAATTGTATCATTGCGGCTGGGAAGGATACTGAGGTCATCATGATTGGTGCCGTGTGCGACAACTTGGATTGCCATGAGAAAGCCAACCTGAACTACGCCGTGGTATTGTCCGGAGCAACTCATCGAAGCCAACAACCCAGCCCCCTGGCACGACGCAGGCTGTAGCCATCAGTGGGCTAAGGCGAAAACAAGCCGGCGGCGGACCCACCCGATGGTCAGCAAACATCTCCACCAGCGAGATTGACATTCGGAGTCATACCTGGGAGAGCCGCTGGGTGGTCTCAAGCCCCGAAACAAGCAGGTCAGCTGATGCTTCTTGAGGTTCGGCCTGTTTCGAGAAATAGCTGCCGATACGCAAAGACGACGGTTCTACCTCGTGGTTAGTCGGCCGTTCAGCAGAGCACTTGAGAGCAACAACTGTACCGGCTCGTTGGTTGCGTTCCACTCCAGCCTCGCGTTCTCTTCCTCCTCCTCCTCCTCTTCGTCGGGATTGACGGGCTCCCACTGCTCATCGTCTTCGCCCTGGTCGACAAACAGAGAATCGGATCGAGCCGTAGCTGGAGGTGCCATGGGCTGTGGACGGATCTCGAATGCCGAGTTGCGTGGCCGGACTGGTGTCTTTTGTTGCGGAGGTCTTGAGGCGGGCTCAGATGGAGGCTGCTGGTTATCATTGTTCGCAACGGAACTTCCCCGGTGGGATACGGAGTCGAGCTCTGGCCTGACAGCCTTTGCCGCACTCGCCCGCGGAGTCTTGTGCTTCTGGGTCATGGCGTCCTTCTCGCCTACCGTCATGAGGATGAATTCGCACAGCACTCCGTCCGCGCTGTAGGATAGCTTCATGGGGCGGCCCGGGTTCGAGTAGCTGGTGGTCAGCGCTCCGCTCGTCATCTGGGCATGTTGGAGGATGGCGCGGAAGTCCTTGACGCTGATGATGATGTGAAGCTTGTCTTGAACTTGGACATCATCAAACTCGTCCATCTCGACCGCAATGTTAGTGTGGAGGGGCTTTTTGAGAACAGCTAGGACTGTTAGCGTTGTTCCATGAAGGACTGTGGCAGCCATTTTACCTTCGTTGCTGACAGCGCCACGCTTCTGCACCTTCTCCGTAAAGCATGTGAAGTTCACGACCCGGGCCTCGTCATCTGTGTTGATATCGAGTAGCTCTATCCCAGGGCCGAAGTGATCCATGAGCTGGCGTAATGTCCTCGATGAGATGACCCAGCGGTTTCCAGCCTCGTCCTGTTGAACTTAGCATGGATAGGCGGTTTCACCTCGTATGGCAAGGAGTGTGAAGCCGTGATACCTAGAGCGGATAAGTAGACCAGACAGATGTCGACAGGGAGACGTCCCACATACCATTCCTGAAGGACACCCTGGCAACAAGGCGGCTTTTCTTGCCGAGGCCGTCGTCGATGGCCACATCGCAGCGATCTATCGAGGCATCCCTTCCCGCGACTGGTCACCGCCTGCTTGCCGGGCTCGGAAGATGGAGCAGGGACTGCAGTCGTGTTAGACAATCAGGATCAGACTTGACAGTACAGCGGGCGCATACCCGGATGTAGAGCTGGCAGAAGAAACGGTCCCGATATTGAGAAGCACCCTCAAAGTTGTACCGGGAGAAGAACCTGTTGGCAGCAAAGGAAAAGCAGACATAAGCCGACTTTGAGATGTTGAGCGTGGTCAGTGTCAACTAGAGGGTTCAGGGTCAGCTCGTTGGGATAAGGTAGTGATTATCGGAATGGAGCATGCCAAGGGCATTTGTGTTTCCCTACCTTGTCCTTTCTCGCCTCCAGGCAGACATCGTCGCTGAATTTGAACATGCACGAGAGAGCGTCGTGGAGTACCGCAACGCCCTCCTCACTCAGCGTAAAGTTAAGGATCACCATGGATGCTGAGGACTCCAGGACTGCCTGAGCACTGTTGAGGTGCGCCTTGATTGGCCAATGGATAATGGATGTGATGTGCTCCCGTTCTCGTTCCCTGGTGGTAAGAGCAGCGGCAAAACTTTCAGGTTGAGCCAAGGCAGCCGCTTGATGCTAGGCTTTCGGGGAAGGTGCATCCAAGCTCCTCAACAATATGCGGAAAGGACTGGGCAGTATGGACTTGGCGGAGTTGTGGCGGTCTTACAGGGCTAAAACGCGCCAATCACGCGTAAATGGCCGCTGGGACGCGCTGTTTTGCTGGACTCAGCAGTGATGTAACTGATTACAGGGCATCGACGCAACCTGCATCGCAACATCACCGTGTCTCCCCAGACACAAACACCATACGGCCCCCGTCCGTCGCGAATTTTCCTTGAGCGCTTTCCCAGCCTGTTATTTGGATCCAACTCGAGGAATTCTGGTTTTTTTTTCCTTCTTCCAGCTTGCCCCTTCCAAATTCGTCTCAGTAGCGACGCGTCCACTCCCCCACGAACCTGACAGTCGACAGGGAAACCGCCGTCATGGTCCAGGATTCGGTTGAGGTGGTCGGTCGGACAGGCCAGAGCCTCCCTCAGGATATCTGGTGGCTTGTTGCGCAGGAATTGGCCCGTCAGGGTGATTTTGAGACTCTCTTCCTCTGTGCTCGGCTCAGCAAAGGTATAGCAGCACTGGCCTTGCCCGAGCTCTACGCTATCCATCACCAGTCTCCTGCGATCAACGCCCACATACTGCAGATCGAGAAACCAGTGCGTCTCTGGCGGTCCATCATTACATCAAGCCTTGGAAAGACGCTGTTTCCCTACTGCTGCTGGATCAAGGCTCTGAAACTTGGCAGCCTCCACGCAAACCTGGAGGATCTCTCGCGCGGCAACCCTGGGCTCAAAGCTCTGTTCTTCAGCAAGCCGCTGGAGAGACTCCTAATTAGACGAGGCAAGGGACGGGTGCTTGACCTCGACGCTATCATCGTCGAGGTTGCCAACATGGTGACAGGGTATATCCGAGCGTCCGCCGAACAAGAAGCAAAGCGAGTCGGCATCACCAGCCTCGAAGGGTTATATCTGCCGACAGCTTGTTTGCCGAGGTGGATATCCATCCTCTCCTTGTTGACTTCTCTTAGGGTTCGCGACGGTTCTGTGCTTACGAGCGATGTCTCGCGGGCGATTCGAGAACACTGCCCAGCATTCAAAGAAGTGTAAGTTGAGCCTACCCCTAACTACTCTCTCCATCACCATCACCTCGCTATCCTAAGTAGTCTTAGACTGACGATTTGGATATCTAGGGAGTGCTTCTTTTGTATCGCAACTGACGTTGATGAAGAGTTAGCCGGCTTTATTCGGGGCCTTGAGCCCAACACGCTAGGTATGTGCCATTCGCCGAAACCACAACACGAGGGCCCTAACACACCAGCAGAATCATTCACCGTCCTCAGCATGAATGAGATTGGAGGAGAGACCTTCAAGGCCCTCTGCGGGCATGCTGCCTCGCTCAAAACACTGGTTCTGTATAGTCTTCAACAATCGGCCTTCCAGTCCCTGAACGAGCTTCGCCACTGCCTTGCTGTGGAGGCGCTCCAGCTTGAGGCTGCATCGACCGTTCAAAATTACCCCTGGGACAAACAAACCTACGCAGAGGTGGTGCAGTGGCTGCAGAACTGTGCCTCTCTCAAAAAGCTGGAGTTTGCGAACATCCCAACATCAACCAAAGTCCTTGCAGATGTTCTGGAGTCGCCGTCTGTTCGCCTTACGAGCCTCGAACTCAAAAAACTAAACGCTTTCGACGAGCTTCATAGGGCCTTGTCGAAGCAGAAACAACTCCAACATCTGCTCATCCAATTCACCAACGATGATCTTCTCGACGTCCTGGGCGAGTACCGGGCGAACTTGGCTGATGCCATCGCGTCCCTCCACCAGCTTCGCAAACTCGTCACGAATATTCCATTTAACGCTGAGGAGCTTAGGTGTCTTAGCTCCACTTTACGATGGCTGGAGGAACTCGTGCTGGATGGGGAGATCATGGACGACGACACCTTCCTGCACCTTTCGCAGCTGTCCAAGCTCAGGACTCTTAACATCCTTGGGCCCTCGCTCATCTCACCCCGTGTGGCCATGGACTTTGTGGAGAAGATGGGACAGGACGAGGAGGGAGAGCACGAGGGGTTGCACGTCTACGTTTCGAACCAGCTGTGGGACTCCAAGTTCACGGGCCTTGAGGAAGCCAAGGTGGCAACCGCATTCTGGGACCGGTTCAGGGGGCGGTTCGAGATCAACTATCGTGCAGACCCCGATGAGCTCCACGAATCTGATTTCTCGGACTAGGACCGGTTTCCGCGCCCGGACTCATATTTCTCGCAGCACGACCATCAGCCAAGGTCAGCCAGAATCCCGGGCAAATATGACCTCGCACTGTCGGTCTCCCACTCTCTCGGCAATTTCCCACTCCTTAACCTGCTCTACTTCCTCCCAACGGACGCCTTCATCCGTCTCTTAACCTTCTCCGGCAGCAACTCCATCCTCCCCTCGTACCCGCCCTCGACGTTCTTCCCAAAGAACCGCTTATCCAGAAACTCTCAGGAAGCCGGCGCAAACCCGTAGCAGTTTCTCGCCGCATAATTCGCCCAAAGTCACCCGACTCCCAACTCTTCCTCATCATATCGGACAGCCTCGGTTCCGCTCCTACCGTATGATCAAGGCTCAAAGCATCAATGTGCCGCTCAATCGACCACTCCTCCTCCTTCCGCAACTCCTCGTCCTCCTCCTCCGCCGTCAACGTCTCAAAGAAACACCTTCAACACTCTCTCGAACTTATCCCTCCCTCCAGAACCGTCCCATGCCAAACCTCAGGCTGGGCAAGCAAGAGCCACCGCGGCGGATCGTGCGCGAAGGACGCTGGCGCAAAGTAGGCTCACTCCCAGTCAATCAGGCTGATGATGTTGAGCTCGGCGTCGAAGAGGATGTTGTGCGGGCGGAAGTCGTCGAGGCAAAGCTTAAAGGTTTCTTTTACTTTCCTTCTCGGGTCTGGTGACTGGTATTCGGCGGCGGTTAGCAGCTTCCCCTGACGCAGCCTCTGCCGAAAGAGGTACCGCGCGACAAAACAAACTTGTCGCGGCAGTCATCGGCTGAGTCGATGGATTCGTTGTGCTGGAAGGTGAGGTAGGCGATGTTCAGGTCGGCGAGGGTCTCGTACCATTCTCGGGAGGTCGTTTACATGGTGGGTTCTGGGGGGAAGATGGAGGGCGGGAGGCCGCCTACCACGACGAGGCCGTTCATGGGTTGGGTTAGAGGTGGGCTGTTGGCGGTGAAGGACTCCCCGTTCTGCGTGAGAGAACCGATCGCGGGCATATCGAGCTTGGAGAGCTGGAGGATGATGTTGGCGACTTGGCGATACATGCGGAGGAGCTTGTCTTGGGGGATGTAGGGGTCCAGGAATGGATCTTCTCGGTTGTCAACGGTTGGATCGCGGAGTCTTCTCGAGGGGAATGTTGTCCATGATGATAGAGGGCCCCAGACCCAGGAGGGTTCTCGGCGCCTGTGCCCCAATGGTACACGTGCGGTACTGGAATCGAGGTCATCTTCTCGATATACTGCAGGGTCGCCACTTCCGCTTGAACCTTCTCGTCCGGAAAGGAAGTGTTCCCCGGGACCACGGCACGCATGATGGCGGATCCGTCTGTATATTCGACGCGGAATATGACGTTGTAACTACCGCGTAGTGGGGGGTGGACTCGGACGGGCTTCCCAGGACGATGTTTGTGGATGAACCCGACAAGCTCGTCCAACCGACGCTTCTTAACCATTGCTTTTATCTCTCCGCGCAATTCCTCTCCAATGGTTTTCGTCCGCTCCGCCACCAATTGATCGTGGAACCTGCCATGCTCTCTGTCCTCTTTTCCGGGCAACTTGGGCTCAGTATCATTCCTTTTGCGCGTGTTGTTGCTCGCCGTGGCCATCTCCCCTTTCACTATCACTTCAGCTTGACCTTGGAACAGGAGAGAGACACAATGTTCCCCTAAATGCAATCGGATTTGAACATCAATAGAAGCGCGGACTCGTTGCGAGTGAGTCTGGGGTTGGTTGAGTGGTGGCTGGCTGTGTTCTTGGGCCCTTACACTATCTGAAGCTCTCAATTAAGCCCTACTCTCGAGGCTCGTCGACGTCACAACACTCGGCGCAAGATTCCGAGTCTAGGTCGGGCTTCACTTGATGTCGTGGGTTCCATGACAGATGAGGAGTACAAGCTGTCGGTCCAGATTGCGAAATCATCCCGGGAGAGCAGGCGGAGATGGGGGTGGAAAGGGTCTCGGGGATTTTGATCAGTTTGGGAAGCGGAATGTGAGAAGTGGATAGCATCCCTCAGGTTCTCACGGACATGAGAAGGGATGACCATTCGCTATAATTTCAAGAGCTCCTGGCGGCTCTTGCTACGGGTCTTGTTCGGCGCTCAGAATGATTTTGCTTTCCTTGTTGTTTGCTTTAGATTTCGTTGATACATGGGTTTACATTTAACGTGTTTTGGTATCTGAAGTCCATCGTTGCATGCCGGCAAGCCAAGCCCAATTTCAGGGACCAGAGGGAAAGGGTATGCCAACATGCCGACCAAGAAATCGATCCGGGTCGGCGAGACGCAACCAAAAAGGTACGACTCCAGAAGAACCACTAGAACGACTAGCTAGGTAAGCACCAGCCATGCTCGCCCAAATGCAATCAGCGATCTGACCATACAAACACACAATTAAAGACAGCCCATACGCGCTATCTCAACGCCAGAGAATGCACACGAAGCTAAAAGCCCGCATCCCTCAACCACTCGACGTTCCCCTCCCCCTCACTTGGCCCACAGGCTCTGCCGCCTGCCTCCCCTTCAATTTATCTCCAACTCCCTCGTGATCTCGTCAACATCCACATCAAGGTACTCGCTCAAGAACTTGCCAATCTCTGTGTTCTCCACGTTGCCTCTAATCTTCTCCGCGCCCGCGCCGCCCGAGCTGTTAGATATTCACATCCACAGCACTATGACCATGAGTGCTCCAGCCAACTCTCGCGCGGATGCTGACCATCTTGGAGAAGAGGGTAGGGCGGCGGCGGGGTTGGTGGCGAGAGCATTGAGCTCGATCTCGAGGGCGTCAGTGATGCCGAGGCGGCGGATGACGAGTTCCTCGTTAATCCAGTCGATGAGGGAGGCTTGAGATTCCCAGGGGAAGGTGGCGATGTGCTGGCGGAGCAGGAAGGAGCAGTACTCCGCGGAGGCGTTGGCTTTGGCCAGGATGGCGGGGTGCCGTTGTAGACGGGGAGTTCGTTGGGTGCTTCTGGAGGGTTGTTAGTATGCCTTCTTCGCTTTGCGTATTGAAGAAAGTCAGGCTGGGTAGGAGAGAGGGGGCGTAACGTACGCCAGGCCGTAGCCAGACACCCGTCTCGTGGTCACTGGTCGCCACCAGATCCCTTCCGTATCCGACTTCTCCAGAAAGTCCAGCACGGTCTTAAACGTCTTGTCATACTCCAGAACCTCCCTCACCTGCGCAGCAGGATCATTGATATGCCCCGCATGGTCGATCCTGCTCCCCTCAATCATGAGAAAGAAGCCCTTCTCACTATCCTTGGTCGCCTCCTCGAGCGCCGCCAGCGCCGTCGTCGCCATCTCACTCAAGCTCGGATACACGTCGGCCATATTTCGCCGATCAATCTCAAGGGGACATCCGCCGCCGCCAAACAGTCCCAGCATCGGCAAGCTGACATTCTTCCCCATCCCCAGCTCATCAAACCCTTCCGGTCACTCTTATACCCCCACCCATACTTCTCCCTCGCAATCCCCACCACATCAACCCCGTCCCCCCTACAACTCCCCTGCGTCCCATTCGGCAGGAAATGACACCTCCCCCGCCCAATTCAAATCCACGCTCCTACCAAGCGGGCCCTCCCCGATCTCCTGCAGCGCAATCTCATCGTTCTGCATCCGCCAATCCACATGCGCGGCAAAGCACGCGGGCGTGGCGTCGGTGACGTCCGTCGTCACCACCAGGCCAGTGGCGTACCCCTTCCGCTTCGCGGCCTCCAGCACCGTCCCGCACGGCCGGTGGCCCGGCAGCATGCTGATGGCGCCATTGTAGCTCTTGCGGCCGCACGAGAAGGCGGTGGCCCCCGCCGCCGAGTCGGTGACCAGCGAGTTTGTGGAACGCGTGCGCGACGTGCCCCAGAAGTGGGCGTCGAGCGCGAGCACGTCGTCGGCGGGCAGCGACGAGGTGAATTGCCGGAAGGAACGGGTCAGGGAGAGCGAGGCCGGGCCCATGCCGTCGGAGACCATGAAGATGAGGTTGCGCTTTTTGGCGGGGGTTTTGGTGTTGGTGGTGGTGGAGAGGTAGGGTCCCCGGCGGAGGGTCGCTTGGGCCGACGGGCGGCGCGGGAGGGGACGGGGAGGAGGAGGTGGAGTCGCGATGTTGGAGGACGACGGCAAGGACGATGACGCCCGCGGTTGCTAGCAGCGCCCAAACGAAGAGGACTATCTCGCGTAGGCCGGTGGTGCGGCGGGAAGGGGCATCTTCGTCTTCGGCGCGGCGGGCTGAGTCCTCTGAGTCGGGTGGGAAGTCCGCGAGAAGCGGTGTCCGCTCCGGCCGAGGGGACTGCGGGCGGTGTGTTAGCAGACGGCTACCCAGTTCGAATACTAATAATAATGATAGTGCACATATCTTACCATTGCGGCAGTATTTACTGTGTCTTCTACAGCTGCGCGTCCCAAGGTCCCTTCTCGCAGCAGAGGGACGTCAGGTGGAGGAGTCAGAGCTGGGGAGCTTGACGTCCGCTTTAAGTTGGCAGCCTGCCGCAGGCCCGCTAGGCCCCAATCGACCGGGCTGCAGGCGCTAAAACTGCCGCGTTCCCCCCCCCCCCACCCCCCGGCTTCTAGCCGTCCACATGACGTCGACAAAACAGGGGTCCTCCCCTCGGCACACGACCAACCAAACCCCCCCGGGCCTCCGTCCCCCGAACATCTTCTCCCAAACGAGGTGGTGGTATTTCAATGTCACCATCAGGACGCCAGAGCATACCCCTCGCCGCCTTCAGTTACCTGAGCTATCTCCGGTCGCAGCGCATTCTCAACGGCGACCCGGCAAGCGGGACCATGCCCTCGGACTCGGAACTCGCACTCTCCCGCAACCGGCTCTCGTCGGCAACGGCTTTCTGCGAGGCGTTCTCCAGATCAGTGCCCCCGCAGGACATTTTGGCCGAACACTTCACGCGGCACGCGAGAAACATCCTGGTCCACGAACACGGGCTGGCCCAACTAGCGCCCTTTGTGGGCCGCACTTTCCGGGGCGCAGACGGCTTGCTGCAGTACCTGTCCGTCATCGGAGACTGTTTGAGTTATGAAAACATGCGGTTTACCGAGTACGTCGTGGATCCTGAAGCGAGGAAGGTGGTGAGGGGGGAGGCGAGATTTACGTGGCAGAGCACGGGGCAGAGCTGGGGATGAAGTTTTTACGTATGTGTTGGGTTTGATGAGGAGATGAGGGTGGAAAGGTATGAGATATGGGCGGATTCGGGGGCGGCGTGGTTGGCGAGTAGGGGCGAGTTGTAAGTTAGACGGATGCAAGAGTTGGGACTGTGAGGCTGGGTGAGATGGGTTTCTCTGTGTATACTAGCTTCATGAAGGCGATGATTCGATAGGCTCATGATCATGATTCCATGAGATTGTTAGAAGTAATGGTATATTGGAAGAGTAGCAGCGGTTGGATGCAACGGGAAAGCAGTGGTATATAAACACTCTCGCGACCAGCCATCTATATCATGTAACCTGAAAGCAACCCATTGGACTACCAGACCTCCGAATCCTCTATCAGCTAGTACAGCGAAAATCGAGCAAACAAACCAAACTCGGAAAAGAAATAGAAATCCACACAAACCCCTAAGCCTCGGTCTTCAACCCCGAATACCGAACATACAACCTGTCCTTGAAAATGCTCGTGCTGATCCCGTTCGGTCTGGCCGTAGCAAACTCCTCGATGGCGTCTTTGGCAGTGAACCCGCACCGCTCAACCAAGTAACACGCAATCAGAAATCCCGTCCTGTTGAAGCCGTAATGGCAGTGCACTCCAACTGCATATCCTCCTCCCACCCCTCGGTCTTTGGCCCGCTCCTGTTGATCCGCGCGGATCTTGTCCCACCAGATCTATGAACCCCTTGATCTCAGCGTCGCCGGGCGGCACCTTGGACACGGTCGGGTATTTGTGGTAGTGGATGCCGCCCGCTTCGAGACCGCGGGGGTTGTAGACCGGTGTTGTCGTGCGAGTGTCGATGACGTCATTTATGATGCCGCCGTATTTCTGGACAAACACCCGCGGGCAGTGTTCCTCGTCTACCTCGCGGAGCGTCTTGATGGCGCGGAAGACGTTGCCGATGGCCCGAGACGGGAGCGACGTTCCGCCACTTTTCGAGGTTCTTGACGTCCCATTTCCCGTCCTTGCAGAGATATTGGAGCTGCCAGCCCAGGGAGAGGCGTCCGGTAATGTGGGTGGAGAAAGTCGGAGATGAGGCCGCCGAGGATGTGGACCGTGGCTTGGGTGTAGAGGAGGCCGTGGCCTGCTGGGCTGGGAAGCTTCCTAGTGACCAGCACTTTCTTCGGGTGCCGGGCAAGGGCGGAATGCCTGCGGTACCGTTGACGGTGGTGCTGTCGTCACTGCTGTCTGACATCCCGTCTGTATCGATTTCCGGGGCGGGCTCCTTTGTTGTCAGGACATCGGCGATCCTATCGATTTCTGCCACGGGAACGACATGGTCGTCCTCCCCGCCGACCAAAAATACCGCACATTCAGGCCCTTCCAGACGTCCAGTGCCGCCACGCCGTTGGAGGCCACACCTTTGTGTAGATTGGCAGCGCCCCCATGCCATTCGCCGCCAGACAGGCGTCCTGCTCTGGCAGTTGTAGAGGTATTGGAGCCGCTTGGACTCGGCGTTCCGCATTGGCCCCGACGAACCGGTGCACGCTGGGCTCTCTAGACGCCGCGCCTGTCCCAGGCTCTCCATAGGTCGAAGATAAACTCCGGATATAGAGGGCAGCCCGTATCAGGCGAACCTTATCTTGCGTAAACTGTCCTGCGGGAGGACATATGGCCACCAGACCGAGGACGTGCTTGGAGAGGCTTGTCTTCGGTGGAACCCTAGGGTTCGCAAGCAGGGCAGCGAGGGACGACCCCATGCTGTGCCCGATCAGGACCACGCCTTGACCCGCCGCGGCATCGCGGTGGTCTTCGATGACTGTCTCGAGAAGCTCGACAAGGGCATCGGTCGAGTAAGCGTCCCAGTTACGGGCTCAAACTCGGAGATGCCGCATCCGGGAGGTCGACTGCAAGACACGAGGCAATTGGGTTGAGGACTCGTGAGCAGCGAGTTGAACTGTGCGACGGAGCCACCGAGGCCATGGACAAAGACCAGAAGCGGGATCGGGGCCGGGGAGGTGGAAGATTGTCGGCATGCTGGTGTCTCCTGTAGAAGATGCGAAGCTTGGGGTAGGTGGCTTGAGAAGTGGTATAGGACTTTATGGTGGAGTACCTCTCGATAAGAGGCGGATCCGTGGCTTTCGCGTCTGTTCAGCAAGTCAGAATGGCCAGGTATTAATCACATGATGTCCATTTCATGTAGGACGCATACCATATTGGGAGGAGGCCCTGCGGAACAGCTGCCCACATGGCCCAAGTGATGGTGGTGATGAGCGCTGAGAGCGCGCTGTCCAAAAGAGTGAGCGCTGAACCGTCATGACGCTGGCCAGAAGAGCCGCGAAGAAGCGCGAAATGAGAAGCCGCGAGGGACGGAGAATGCGAATAGCCATGATGGGAAAACGTTTTTTATGAGCCATGAAGAGCAATGGTTCGTGTGGGAAGATAGGTCGATAAGATCCAAGGACGAAAACAGAGACCCTGGCGGTATCTGATGCGAAAGCTGGAAACCCTCCTACCTTTGAAACCGCCTGCCCAGAAATCGAGCAAGACTCTTCTCGCCCAACGATGGCGGTTGGGCCTTTCGAAAGGAGTTGCCAACCCAGTTTTCCTTCGAAAGCACCAGGCGAAATTGTGGAGAGCTCGTGTCAGGCGAGGATTGGGTTAAGCGACAAGAGTCATCGCAGGCGAGCGTCCAGGGAACCAGAAAGAAAAATCGAATCGATTGGGCGCGGATCTGTGTTTTCCTCTGATTGATTTTACGGCGATGGTGGAATGTGCAGTCGGCCGGTCGACTGTATATACCGGACGCCCGCGGACTCATATCAGATGGCTGCCCATCAAGAGCAAGCTGCGAAAGGAACCAGAGACGACACAGGTCTCGCAATCCCGTAGCTTTCGTTCGAGGTCAGAGCTTCACCGAAATTGACAGGGATGGCCAACGGTCGTCATCGCCTTGCCAGTGTGGTCCTGGCCCGGCTTTTCATTGGGCATGGCGCCGAGACGACCACCCGACATGTAATTAGGCAATCCCCAGCCGACGCTTGTGTTACACAAGAGGTACACATTTGGCACCTGAAATCCTGCCCGATGGAACTGGACATCGAAGGCTTTTTGCGTTTGGTATGGGTAAAATGTTGAAAGCGTTGGGTGTCATGGGTTGCAGGGAGCGAGTAACTAATTATGCCATCTATAGACATAATGAATGCGAGCGACCATAAACCTCTCTACATGCATACCTTGGCTCAGCTGCAGCCGCGGGTTGCCGACGATCCACCTCTCCACAGCCGCCGCCAAGCACAGCAACCAGCCAAGTCGGCCACTCGGTTGGACCCGCGGACGCGGATCGGGTCCGTCACCTTTGGATGGATGATCCCATCTCCCGGCCGGCCGAACGAAATATCGCGCGCTTGGCTTCGCCATTCATTCACCTGAGCGGCATGTAACGAATAACGAACAACATCCCGTCTTTCTCCTGCCCACAGCTCCCGGCCACCATGGCCTCGACCCGCCTGACCTTCCTGTACCCTCACCTCTTCCGCGGAGGTGGACTCTCGGGAGGACTCACAGGAGGGCGCTGGGCCGAACCGGCAGTGTCACAGGCCTCCCAGGTCGTCCGCAGGCCCCGTCGCACACCGTCACCCGTCTGTTGCTGCCAGCAGCCGCCCTTTCACCACACCCTCCGCAGGGAGGCAGGCCGCCTTTGCCAAGCGGGCCGGGAAGGGCATAGAGCCTCAGCCACTACACACGATGAGAAGCCGAAGAACGAAGGAGGGAAGCAAGAAGGGAAGGACTCGGCGATCACGCAGGCGACGGCACAGTCACCACCACCACCTCCTCCAGGTCCTGGCGAACACCCTCAACCACATACCCGCTCCCCTCCTCCTCCTCCTCCGCCAGAGCTGCCGCAAACGATCCAACTAACCTCCACCAGGAGACATCGATCCGGTCACCCAGGCCAAGAAGGGCAGCCCCATGGACGAGATCCTTCACATGGGCCCTCCGCCAGACTCCTCTCTCCCCCTTCCTCGACGCTCCTCGCCTCTGACCAACCCCCGAAGGCAGCAGCAGCAGTGACCCCAACTCTACAACCTCCACCACCAAACCTCACCTCACCCGGCGCCGTACGTGCACCACTTCGACTCGTACACTCTCGTCAAGCAGCTCACCGCAGGCGGCTACACCCTGCCGCAGGCCATCATCGCCATGAAGGCGATCCGCACGATCCTGGCGTCCAACCTGGACGTGGCGCAGTCCGGGCTGGTGTCCAAGGCGGACGTGGAAACGAGACCTACCTCTTCCGGGCGGCGTGCAGCGAGCTGAGTGCCGAGGTGCACAACAACCGGCGCGTGGCGGACGAGCAGCTGCGGCAGCAGCGCACACGCTGCTGCAGCATGAGGTGGACATACTCGCGCAGCGGCTGAACCAGGAGCTGCTGACGCTGAACGACAGCGTCAGGGGCATGTTCAATGATCGGCGGATGGTGGTCAGGGAGGAGCAGAAGGCCGTGGAGAGCCGGGTATGTGTCCTTACTTGCTATGGAGGATTTTTTTGGGTGGGGAGGATAAGGGCTAACAATGTGTGGTGCAGATACAACAAATCAACTACAAGATCAGCGTCACGCTCAACAGCGACGCCAAGTCGGACATCGAGGGCCTGCGGTGGGTATTGATCCGGCGGTCGGTGCTGGGCATCATCTTCATGGCCGTCGTCACGCTGGGCACCATCCGCTATGCGACCTACATCAGCCACAAGCGGAAGGAGGAGGCTGCGGCGCGCGCGCGGGAGGCCAAGGAGATGAAGAAGCATGACGGGAGGACAGACAGCTCGCCTGCGCCGGATGCCGCTGAGATTTTGGCGGCGAACTGAGCGGGGGTTATTTAGAGGAGCACTGGAGACCATAGGAGCATTGCATAGCGCAGGGGAAGGGGCCACATAGAGAGATATCCAACGGCTGAACCACCAAATGCAATACTAATTCCATTTGTGGCTCTCACCAACCCCCCTCTAATCCCTCCTTGACACTCCACCCCTCTACCCCTCTTCTAACAAAATACCGTTCTCCTGCCCTAAGGTAGCTAGCCCCCAAAGTCCATCTTCAAAGCAATACTTGGCTCGCTCCTCTCCCCTATCCCACCCTTCTGTCCCCTCCCACCTTCCTCCCTCCCGCTCCGAATGACCTCTTCCAAAAACCCCTTCTGCCCCTCCCCCATGCCGCCCACAACCGCCCTAAACGCATTTTGGTCCGCCGACGCGAGCTCCAACAACCGTCCGCTCGTCTCGCGATACACCTCCCTCCCCTCGCTCCACGCGCGCGCCAGCAGGGTGGGCAGGACAAGCGCAATCGCGATGGGCGTGTGGTCTTTTGACAGCGTCGCGACATACTGACACAGCGCATGGGCGATCATAGCGCGGGCGTTTTCTGGGTCTTCGGGGTCGGTGTCGCTGACGAAGGCGATGAGGCGCGGGAGGAGGTGGCGCGCAATGGATTGGTCGGGGAGGGTGGGGTGCGGTTGCAGGAGGAGCGAACGGATGCAGTTGGCGGCGATTTTGGCTGTCTACATGGGACAAGAGATGTGTCAGTTGGGTAATAAAAGACGGCGGGAGGGCGGATACGAACCATGCGATCCGTCAGACAGTCAAGGAGCTCCTCCAGAAACCGGGCAACCAGGGGCTCGCTGGCGGGCAGGTGGTTCTTCCCGCCTGTGAAGAGGATTGTAAGCGCCAGGAGGCAGTTCTTGACGCAAGTGAGAGATATGGGCGCCTCGCGCTTCTGAGCGTTGAGGTAAATGGATAGGAACCGGCGGAGACAGCCGAGAAGCTGGACGTCTGTCTGAGAGTCTCCTTCAGACGCCCTTCTAGAGTTAGACATGCTTGTGATGAAGCGCTTCAGCGTCGGTAGGGACTGAGGGACAATGATTTCCTGACACGAAGGAGTCGCGAGGATGGTCGCAAATATGTGGATGATGCAGGCGTAGAGGTCCGTCTTGATGATAGCAGGAAAGACCTCTGCGGCATCGACCAGTGCGTTCAGTGATGTCTTGATGAGCAGCACAGCTTCCTCGGTCATCTGGTGACGGATCGGCTGGGGGCTCTCGCTGAGGTTCGGCAGCAAACCGGAAAGGACCAGCACGATAATGCGGGTGAGCTCAAACAGCTGCTCAATGTCATCTGACAGCTCACCGTTGTCGGCTTCCTCCTGTTTCCTCGCGGCGGGGTGAGCGAGGCACAGATCCCGTGCAATCTCGACGATCACGCCTTGGACGTCAAGGCCTTCCGTAAGGACAAGCCGGTCAAGGAGGTCCATTGTCTCAGAGAAGATTGCCTCGCGGTAGATCGCCTGGCCAGACACGCTTGGATGTAGAATCTTCTTAAGAGCGCCGAGGATTGCGAGGGTCTGCTCCTGAGTTGCGAGAGACTCGCTTTGCCCGGGCTTTGTCGCGAGTGCCTCGAAAGCGATGCCAAAGAGCACGAAAAAGAATGCTACCGGCTCATCCCGGTAGTTGATATCAGGACCCCTGGCGGCCCCGTTGGCATTGGGACCCGACACTTCCTTTCCGTCTAGCGCGTCAAAGACAAACTCGCTGTCCTGGCCAATGAGACTGGCGATAGCATCTACCAGCTTGAGCCACGAGTCTTGGTAGAACTTGAGTTGCGTCTCTCTGTTCAGGGCCGCATAAACGGTATCCAGGCTGCCAGAAAGAGAGGGAGGTCCGAGAGTCATGGATATGTCTGGCTCAAAGCGCAGGCGCGCAAACTCGCGGAGAGACTCCAGCCAGAGGCGTCAGTGTGCCAATGTGTGGTTTGAGGACATCAAGGAGGTACTTCTGTTCGGAGCTCGCAACTTGTAGCTCGGCCCACGCACCGAACACAGCCATCTTGACCATAACCCGAGCGTTTGAGCTCAGACCCTTCAGGTCACCAATGCCGGCGTTCTCGTCTTCAGTCCTGAAGTTCTCCAGTGAGCTCACCAACGTCTTGAGGATCCTGCCCATCCTGTCGACATCCGTGACAATACCCGTGGCGATGAAGGCGGCGCAAACGTGTGACTGCCTCTGCGGCTAGTTCAGGGGACGAGTCCGCAGCAAAAGCGGGGCGTGAGGGCTGAGCTAATCTGTGCTTGGTACTGCTCGAGGAGCATGGCTTCCTCAAAGTCGGGGTCTGGCGTCTTGCCAAACATCTTCAGCACGGCGCCGATAATCTTCAAGCCCCAGATTCTCTGCTCGACAACTCCAGAGGTGGACGCCGAGAAGGCCATGCGGACGACATCGGCGATCTTGCTTTGAAGCGCCGCTTGTGCGGCAGACTCGCCATTCGTGGCGATATCCTTGGCAACGATAATGAAGATATCGTTCAGACAGTCCATCGCAAACGTCGTTACCTGCCACCGCAGAGGCTCAACATCCGACCCGCTGGGAGTGTCCTTCTCGGCTTTGTCACCGCCGGTGGCCGCAGCGAACCCAGCCACTTCCTCGTCTTGAAGGTCGATACCAGTGCTGGATTTCTTGGTCCTGGCCGTCTCCTTCACGGCCTCTTTTGGCCTCGTCATCTTGAGGACATGCTGAAAGCGCGCGAGCCAAGCGGCCGTATTCGCAAGACATGTGTATCGCATCCAGTTGCGGATGGTGTTGCGCATGCCGTCGTGGCTGGGTTCGGAGTCAAGAACCAGCCAAAGTTGGTCCTCAAACCCCTTGTCTGCGGCCTCGATGACGTCGTAAGGGTTTCGCTTCATGAGGTTGTGCAGACCATCAACGGCAACGTCGCGGAGGACCGTTTGCTCAGAGCTGAGGTAGCGTTGGAGCGTCTTGACATACTCTGCAAAGTTCATGTAACCCGGCGCGTACAGCGAGAGATGCTCGAGGCAGACGAGGCTGGCTCTCTGCACCTCGAGATCCTCTTCCTGTTGGAAGAATCCAACAAGCGTGAGGATCAACTCTCGTGACTTGGTCGAATCTTGCAGATCGGGACCGAGGACGTTGATGAGCGAGTCCACGCAGTGAGCGATTGCAGAAGACGTAGAGGACTCGACCTCGAGATTCATCGTGGCAGGCAAAGCCACCTCGGGGTTATGCGTCTCTGAGAAATAGAGGTTGGCTAGCATCCCGAGTGTCGCAGACACATAATTTGCGAACCCAAGCCCTGAAGCGTCGGAGACGCGAGCAACGGCTTCCAATGCCCAGTAGTGGACGGTAGGATGTGGGTCGTTGCACAAAGACATCAAGATGTTGAGAATCGTCTTCAGGTGGTATCCTGCTGCCATGCTTCCGATTTTCGCTTGAATCGTCCCAAGAGCCATCGCACAGCCTGCTCTCGCGCTAGGCTCTCGGTTGACCACGATGGTGTCAACGAGATACTTGATCTCTTGGTTTGTGAAAGCGTTTCCGCATGTGCTGCAGAGCCGGGCGACCGCCTCATAGGCGATGCTGCGGACGTACTGGTCCCGATCCAGCACAAAATCCCGAAGCAACTCCTGAATGAGCTTCTCCACAGCCGCGTTGGTGACATCGCCCGGGGGCGATTTGGTCTCCTTGACCGCCACTCGCAAAATCGAAAGGAGTGCAGTGGCAACATTAACGTTGATGGCGGCTTCCGGCCAGGGTCGCGCTGTAGTGAGGCAGCCGCGACGAAAGTTGTAACCTGCTCCAACACGCTCTCCTGGACCTTGGGTGGCGTGAGCGGGAAGACGAAGGCAAAGAGCTGGATCGCCATGTTGACCGCCTCCGTCGCCGCAGGGTCGGGAAGACTTGGCCCGTCCGCGCTGCCGATGTAGAGGAGCGAAGCATCGTGCTCAAGCGTGCCGCAGACGGGCGACAGCAGAAGTCCTTCGATTTCCTCCTCTGGTCCCTCCTGCCCAGACGTAGACCGGTCGGTAGAACTCTCATGTTGACCAGGAAGCGGCCTGACCTTGAAGCCTCGCACAAGCCCAGTCACACCGAATCCCGAGTTGTCGCCAATATCCCATACCGACTCAAACGTACCAGCTGTGTTGGCGATTGATGCGCTGAGAGAGCTGGGGGGTGTAATTGTCAGGGTCTGCGAACAGCGAGATCGCAAGAGTGAGAAGGTTGGATTGCAGAAGCGCCTCTGTGCCACCGGCTGGGCTGATATTGACCAGCTTTGTATAGCACTGAAGGACTCTTCTCTGCACCATGGTCTCCAAGTCCTGAAGCTGCAGCGACGGCGTCAGTCTCTCGCTGATGTCATCCGCTGTCTTCTTGGAGGGCAGCGTTTTCAGAAAGGCCGTGGTGCTCTGCAGCATCGTCGCTATCCGCTTGAAACGTCCACCGTCAAGAGGCGGCTGTTGTACTCGAGGAATGCCAGGATCGAGCCAAGAGCGCACTCTCTGACATGGGTTAGGAAGGAAGCATTCAGGTAGTTCCTGTGGACGGAGCTGTCCTTTGCTAGAACCTTTGGCAAAGCATTCTTCCACAGGAGAAGAAGTTGTGAGAGATGAATCTTGACGAAATTGGGCCCAAGTGACATCAAGCCGCCGATAAGGGTCCACGCAACCTGGATCTGTGTGCTTGCCACCCGCAGTTCGGAGCTCCCGCTCGATTTGAGGAGATTTGTGGCCATGGTCAGCACCCGACTGTTGATATCAACAGATCCGTAGAGCGGCCGCTGTGGGCTCGCACTGAGGCCAGCAGCTAGGCCGTGAGCGAAGCCAATACACCGGCGAGGCGAGCTCCGCCCGGTTCCAAGAAGCCCCAGCTCCCTGCCGAGACTGTTCATACACACCGAGAGACAAGGAAGCAACTGTTGAGGACACGCCAGCACAAACGTCTTGAGACATGACGACGCATACACCTGAACCGTGTAGCTGGGATGCTGTAGGACCTGGAGAAGGCCATCTCGGCATGATTCCGCAAAGCTGTTGGACGCCGAACCAAGGCTGTTGATCAGCGATGAAAGGGCGCCCAATGAAACGACCAAGGTCTGTTTGGTAGGCTCCGGTCTCTCCTTCAGAGCTTGCGGGTAGTTCTTGAGTATGTCGTTAATGAGAGCCTTGGCGGCACTCGTCTGACCAGACTCTCCCAAAATCTTCTTCCCGATGATGTTCTGGATGATAATCTCCACCATCCGCCGGGTAATCAGCAAACGGTAGCGATTGTTTGCGACATTGCTGTTGCCCAATAGTTCTACCGCCAGATGCTCGACGATCTGCGTGTAATTGACCTCGATCTTCCTTTCTCCAAGCTTCCGAAACATATTGCCATAGCAGATAGCAATTGCTGCTCTGGACCTGTTCGAAGTCGACATTCGAATGTATTGCGTGGACAGGGTCTTCAGCATGTCGATCAGCGACAGGGCCAGGACCTGGGACTTCTTGCTTGGCGCAGGACTTTCAGGTCGCGGCGGGAGGTCGTCGTCGTCTTGCAGCGATCCGGCTTGCATGGACTGGCGCTTCACAGCCTTGGACTTGGTCCTCTTGAGCAACACCAAAGGAGCCTCACCACACAGCAGACTCAGAATAGCCCCTGACAAGAGCTTCGGCGAAGCAATCGGCGGCAGCGGAACGAACGTTGGACGAAGAGGAATCGAACGTCTTGAACATAGACGAACGAAAGCTATCGAAGTCGCTCGACGTCTGAAAATAGGGGGTGTACCGCAGGAGAGAACGGAGGCATCGGCAAGCGGCGATAATGACTAGCGATCCCTTGTCACTCGTGGCATAGCTCCGGCCCTGCTTCCAGATATCCCTGGCAATGTTCTCGTCCATGCTGCCACCAAGCATAGTAGCAATCTTCCCCAGAGCAGTGAAAACAGCTGCGCGCAGCCCGGCATGGCTCGAGGACGACTTCAGGAGCTTCAGCAGGGCCGAACAGGCGAGTTGGTGGAGGTTAATGGCACTGTCGCCTGCGGCAGCATAGAGGTCCCAAGCACACAACAGCAGCGTGCCGTGTCCGAATCTCGGCCTCATTCTTGGATTTCCCACTGGAGACAATCCCAGCCAGCTCGTTGACCGTCTCGAACAGCAGCTTGCGATCCCCCTTCCCGAATATGTGTGCCAGGCATCTTCCCAATGTGTTGCGTATGATCCTCGTCGGAGGTGGGGTAGCAAGGTTGATGATCTTGAAGATCTCCTTCTTTAGGTAGAACTGCTGCGCGGTGCAGTCGTCGGGCTCGAGGCTGAGAACATGTCTGCTGAGCGTCGAGACGAAGCTCAGGAGGAGGAGTTCCTGCTGCTCCGAGGGGAGCCCCTGGAGCTTGGCGACGTCGAATTCAGGGTTGGAACTAGGCGCTGCAGCTGCAGAAGTGCGCGGGGTGCCGCTGTTGACGGTGCTGGGTTCATCTGTGCCCGCTGTTGAGGCCATCGGAAACCAATCTTGGGGTTGTGGTTCAAGTCGTTGGATGTCTCGTGGACCTGGAAGAAATCAACGTTCGAAGCGAGAAGGGACCTGTAGACTGCTCCCGCTTCCAGGCTGCGTCAGGGGACGCCATCCTCCCACAACATGACAGTGGAGCTCTGTATTGGAGCCAATGACAGCTCGATGAGGAGCCCCACGAATGCAGATCAACTCCCTGCCCCTCCACTCGGCCCCGGCAGGGCAGCTAATTCAATTTCCAGGGCAGCCAGTCCGCAAAGCTTCAACTGTCACTTCTATCCTTCCAGATTGCGTTTCCGAAGGCCAGAACGATCCCACAGCGGGATTACCGCTGAACAACATCTCGTTCTTATGTTCCTGTATTTTTTTTTCTGATGTCATAGACGTAGACCAAACGATCTTTCTTTCAGCCCAATGGCTTCTCTCACTCGTACCTTCACCCCATTGACTCGGCGGGCAAATTCCTCCTCAACTTGCGCGCAGTGCCGCCGCGCCTTCGTCTCCAGTCCGGTCCTCCAGTCCGGGCACAACAAATGGAGCAAGATCCGCCACGACAAGGCGGCCAACGACGCGAAGAAGAATGCCGCGCGGACGATCTTCGCCAAGAACATCGCCTTGTACTCAAAGCGTACGCCCTCCTCCTCAGTCTTATCCGGCTCTTGAAGGCTTACACCTCTCGAAGTCTTCGGTCCTAACCCGAGCCAAAATCCCCAGCTAGCGGCGGCGATCAACGCAGCCAAGAAGGCTAGCGTTCCGAAGGACAAGATCGAAGCCGCCATCATGCGCGGCCAGGGCAAGTCATCCGGGGGCGCAGCACTCGAGCCGCTCACATTCGAGGCCATGATGCCGCCGTCAATAGCGCTAATCGTCGATATCGAGACTGAGAGCAAGCTGCGGGCGCTGCAGGATATGAACCAGATGGTCAAGAAGGCGAAGGGCTCGGCAGGCTCCTCCAAGTTCTTCTTCTCGCGCCTCGGGCGCGTGGTGTTTGAGAAGGGAGAGAGCGGCCTGGACGTGGATCAAATCATGGACGACGCGATTGAGGCCGGCGCGGAGGACCTCGAGAACGACGCCGACGGAAACATCGTCGTGTGGACGCAGCCGACAGGGACGATGCAGGTGTGCAAGGCGGTCGGGTCCAAGTTCAATCTCAAGATTCTAAGCTCGGATATCATCTGGACGGCGAACGAGGATACCAAGGCGAAGCTCAACGCTTCACAGGAGATGATCAACTTCGCGGAGCTGCTGGAGGCGCTGCGCGAGTATCCCGAGGTGCAGGCCGTGTATTCGAACGTGACAAAGGGAGACATGACTGATGAGGAATGGGCCAAGATAGAGGAGAATTTGGATACGTAAAGGCACAGCAGCGGCATGTTAATGCACCTGCATCTGTACCATAGGTAGACGTAGACAGCCCGCTGGAGTTGTATTCGTAGTTGTACAATCATAGAACAGGCCGCTCGGGCTCTGGCCCGAGCGATCAAGAGGCGAGATGTTGGGAAAAAAAAAAAAAAAACCTAAACGCCGTGTTTCCCCCTTCCCAACATCTTGCAAGCATCCACCACCAGGATCACCAAGCCGTTCGCCTTTTCAATTACCTGCCACCAACAGCCACAGCTCCCTCGGACAGGAGGTCTACTCATCCTCCCGCTGAGCCCCCTGCTCCCGATTCAGCGCCGCGGCCCTCGCCTCCGCGGCCAGCCTCTGCTCGCGCAGGTACAGTCTCCTCGCCCGTAACCTCTCCAGCTCGGCATGGATCTCGTCGCGCTCGAGCGGCACCTTGTTCGCGTTCTCAGGCTTGGGCCAGAAATCCGGGACCGAGAAGCGGTTGTCGAGGTTCGTGCCGAAGTAGTACATGATCCCGATGGGGAACATGACGTACATGCCGAACTGGACGAAGGTCAGCGCAGCTCCCAATGGGGAGGAAAGCGGTTGCATGGCGTACCTTAAAGACCTCGAGGTTGAGGCCGCCCATGTTAACAGAAGCTTTGTCTGTGAATCGTGCAATTTGGAGAGAGGGGAAGATGGAGCTTGGAAAGCGGCTCTTGCTTGGGAAAACGAGTCTGGGTCGTTCGACCCCAAATTTCGGGAAGAAGGTGGGGCGCCGAGCACGGGCAGCGGAAGGTTACAGCTTGCGATCCACCAAGCTCCAGCCGTCAGGGTGCTCAAACTTCCGGTTCACAGGAATACATCATCATCAGTCTTGGATTAGGTTTAGTTCAGAACTATCAAATCCCGCCGCCCATATTAGGTATCACCTGTCTTTCTTAACCCGGGGGCAACTCTTTGTTACCCGCCAAATAGCCAGACCCCGCCGCCCAATTACTCGAGAAAGGGTATTCCAAACGCCGTCCTCAACAAAATCCAAATCATCAAGATTCAGGTGCTGCTGGTATCTCCAGACCTCCCGAAACCGGAGTCCCTCCAGCCCCTTGTTCGAGAGATACGGGTCCAGCCACGTCGCTGACAGTGGCGCGACCAGATACGTCCCGTTCTTCTCTCTTAGATACTCCATGCTCCTCCTGTCAGCTGGGGTGTCACAAGTTGCGATCTTCTCCAGCTCTTCCAGGAGCGTTTCTCCCTTCATACCCATGACGTCCTGCGTGCGCAGAACCTCGTTCTTCCCGTTCAGCAGCCAGATTGGCGGCATGTATGTTTTCCACCAGATCGCCTGGGTAGCATCCGGCTGCTTGCTCATGAACACCTGAGCCGGTATTACGCCTCCCTGGTGATAAATCCCCATCAAAGTCCCGAATATGAGGTTGAAGACGATCCATATCCCCACCCACACTCGCGTCAGCTTCTCGTTCTTCGGGAGGCGGACCGACGAGAGGATGAGCGGGACGGTCGGAAGGAGGAAGCGTGCCTCCTGGTGCTGCGATAAGGAGAGCACGACGATGCCCGAGATCGCAGAATAGAGTCGCAGCGAACGTTTGGGTCGCATGAAGAGCAGCAGCACCCCCGGCCCAATCAGCTGAGGCAAATTGACCAGCAGGTGCTGATACCATGGGTGTAAGCCGTGCTTCGCCAAATTGGTCGGCGAAAGGTTGTATGCGAGGTTGTTGAGAGGAGTAAGAACGGGATTGCGGATGAGGTCGGACCATGAAATCGAGTGAGGGGTGTAAAAGGACGTATCGAGAGTAATCGCGAGCGCAGTGGTGCAGAGCCCGGCCGTAAGAATCGCGAGGAGTGATAGGGGGCTGCGGCCTGTTAGCACAATGCCAGAAGTCGCACGAAGAAGCTTCTCTTGCTTTTTCAAGTAATGGGGTAGAAGACGGAGCCCTGGAATCAACAAGAAGGCCGGAAAGGTGATCCTGTTGAACACCCCAAAGACGGCAACGATTCCAAGAACGCTGGAAGCAAGAACCGAACCACGCTGCTGTGCCATCAGTCAGCATCTTTCTCTCCTGCTCACTATGCCGATGCGCATACCGGACTCGCGACGATGCGCTCGATAAGCACCAAACTCCAAGCCACCACCAAGGTCTCTATCGAGTTTGAGAAGGTATGAGTTTGATATGTCCATGTGACGTATGACGAGGCGACCAGAAGCACGGCAAGGCGCCTGTGCCGCTGCGACTGGATGAGCTCATGGATCGCCCAATCCTCCAGCACGAAGCCCACGATAAACATGAGCACTCGCAGGGTCCAGAAGACTGCGATGGGTGGGATGTCGCCGTCTTTCCCGTTTCCTATCCAGAGCCATCGCAGCAAGAGCATCGGCAGGCCGTAAACAGGCCATAGCGGGAATACACTTCGGATCGGGTTGTCACTCGTGAACTCCCAAGTATGTCGAACGGGGTAGCTGAAAATCTCCCCTGTATCACGCCAGCGTCAGCAAGATGTCATCTGGCAAAGCACGGCGCACACACATGACCCAGGTGACCTGTTATCGGGCCAGCATTTGAGTGTCGTCCCAGGCCCAAGCCGATCAAACGGACACGTTGTACGCTTTCCGACACCGAACGAACACGCCTGTTACATACCAGCTATGACCTCGGGGCCTTGGAAGTTCTCATCAGGGTGAAGATAACTCGGCGACAGCGCAAACCACAGCCGGACCAGAACCAAGAAGAGATATGTTCTGCGCCACATATTACTTCACCAGCTTTCGCGCCACGAGCGAGACCCTGTCGTCGCAAGCCCGAAGAATCCGATTTGGGAAAGAGCACCGCGCAGCTCAGTCGCTTGCCCGTCTGGGAGCATCACCGGGAATAACAAGTGGGAGAAGATATCAAATCGTCGAGATGGGCGATGAGGGAATGCCATGATCGGGGAAAAGAGAAGAAAGAGAGAGGGTGGGGGGGTGCTTGCACCGAAGAAGCAAGAATGGGGAGATGGAGGAAGATGGCCTGGCGCAAATCCCGGGAGAGCTGGGAAAGGCCAGTGGTGAGTGGACGACGTGTTTGGTCCACGGTTGGCTCCACTTGTTCGCGGCAGGGATCTGGTAGCGGGACAGCATGCATTGGTGACTTCAGTTCTATTGCTTAAATTGAGACGTCCCACAGCTTATATAATGCTTGCGCTAAGTTGATCATGATCATGCTGTCCAGTATTGCGAAATCTGCTTACTTCTTTTACGGATGCGTGTATGCCTAACGAGAGTGGAACTGACCTCGTGCTGGTAATTGGCCTGTCTGGAGTGTATTTGCCGCTTGCAAGAGCCTTGTTTCTTGCTTCATGATATCTCAGTGTCTCGGACGGGTATGTCGGCTTTGTTCCGTCTTCCAGCCTGCTCATGGCTGAGGTTTTCGGACAAGGGTTGCTCTTAAGCTTTCTGGAGAGACTCGAGTTTCCGAAATCGTTCTGGCAGGGGTGGGCTTTGATCGCCCGTGGAGCGGCTCCTTCAAGTTTTGCCCCATGCGAGGTAACCATATATGGATGGAATGGGGACAGAAGGATGAAAATGTGTTGAAAGTGATAAAGAGACACGAACGAGCGGAGAAGAATCATTCAGAGGGGAAAATATGAAGCGATAATGTTACCTCGCAAAGGAAAAGGGAAAATACCTCGGGAACAGCCCGGGAAGTTGTACAGGGTACCACATGTACAATGGGTAAAGCTCTCGATCGCAGCCACAGAAGATTGGATGTGGGTGAGAACAAAATGCGACTTGCAGGTTGATGTCCAATTGCTCGCAGATGACAGAGCCTGTCGAAAGTAACGGCAGAGGTGGCGCTGAGCGAGGCAGGCATCTTGGTAATTACAGAACCTTGAAGACCAGCCAGCGGCGTAACTTCAACCCGTGAGTCTGCTCTCAGCACAGCATCAAGCGCAGGCATCAGCACCAAATGAACCCACTCAGCCGGAACATACTGGGCAAGCACGATGTTGAAGTGGTCTGTGCGTGATAAACTCCCCACTCTGTGTGAGGCAGCAGCCATGCCTGGCGCAGTACCCGCCATAATGTCAAGTCTGGAGCGGCAGAGTCACTTTACAAACTCGTCCCTGGAACAAAGTCGACGGACCGAGCTTTTTTATCCTACGACGCGCATTCGCATTGCATCTCTCATCCCAGATTACGCAAACTCCCCAGGAAGGTACGCCTATCTAAGGTCGCCCCGCCCTCCTCGCGCTCCCCAGATCCCCCCCCAGCCCCGCAAACAACCGCCACTCAAACCAATTCCCAACAACGCATTCTCACTTTAGCGCCGCGCTCCAGTCTTCAACTCTTCAACTCCCAACCACTCATAAGCTCGAGTTCTCGACCGATTCAACCCATCTTCTTTACATACCACCAATAGTCAAAATGGCCTCCGATAAGAGCACGCAGAAGGTCACCCTGACCAGCAACGAGGGCACCACGATCGAAGTTGGTAAGCTGCTTGGATGTCTGGCCACATTATCGAACCCGCCTAACCGGCATCGCAGATCGCGTGGTTGCCGAGCGGTCGATGCTCATCAAGAATCTAATCGAGGACCTGGGCGACGACGCAATTGCTAATAACGCCATTCCCATCCCCAACGTCAACGACCCTGTCCTGCGCAAGGTCATCGAGTGGTGCGAGCACCACCGGAACGACGCCGCGCAGTCGGCCGATGACGACAACGATAACCGCAAGAAGACTACCGACATCGACGAGTGGGACCAGAAGTTCATGCAGGTCGACCAGGAAATGCTGTTCGAGATCATTCTGGTTCGTTTCACGTGCCCGCGCGCACTAGGTTTTTCCACCCTCAAGCTAACATATTACGTGCAGGCTGCCAACTACCTCGACATCAAGGCCCTCCTGGACGTCGGTTGCAAGACCGTTGCCAACATGATCAAGGGCAAGTCCCCCGAGGAGATCCGGAAGACGTTCAATATCACCAATGACTTCACCCCCGAGGAGGAGGAGCAGATCCGCCGCGAGAACGAGTGGGCCGAGGACCGCTAGACATCTTAGCAACCAACCTGATCTATCAGCTTCGAGCGCCCGCATGGTTTCTGGGCTCGCATGTATTGGGTGGGAAGCAGTTGCTAGGGTTCGTCATAACGCACAATCCCTGCTTGGTGGTTCCTCAAGAATTTTTGGCATGCCCAGCGGCGTTCTGGTCTTGTGTTTGAATGTGGATTGCTCTTTCTTTTTTCCCGTGTTGTCTTTTGGGAATACCGCTGGGTTGGCTGCAAACCTGCCTCGTTGCCTCTGGTGTGGGAACATATGAGGCAGGACGGGTGGTTATGATTGAGCGCGATGGTAAATCTGTGCTGATGCCTTTTTCACGTGGAGGTTGTGCCTGGGCTTCTCGTGCATAGACAGGACATGCTCCGAGTAGACGTTTCCATCTTATAAGCATTGGTGGTTTCAGATTTGGGGTTTTTGTCCTGCGAGATAATGGTTCTAAGACCGTGCGGTCACCAGGTCGGTCCGCCGGCTCAAAATCGCTCTCTCCATGGAGATTGGTGGGCTCGAGACGATCTTCATGACAATTGTTTTCAGAAAGCAGGAATTTGTGAGGCACGTTGCATCTGCGGGCTGGACGCTGACAATGTCGGAGCGGTATTCGGCACCCGGGCAGAAGAGCTCGCCAGCGATGCCTGGCATAGCATTGTCCCTCCTCTACCCCCGGTCAAATCTGAGCCTGTCAGGTATGTCTCATAAAGGCGACAAACAAGCAAGGGTGCTGTCACAGGCTCCCAGCATTTCCTAACCATTCAGTCACCTAATAAACGTGTTGGCCACGGCTCCATCCGATACGACCTAGCTCCAGCCCGCAACAGATAGCAGCATCGTCGAAGAACTCGTTGTGCGCAGAGGCGTAAATGCCATCTCTCATTCCGTTTTCCCCTGACCCTAAAATGCCACGGCATACTCCGTTCAGGTGAAACGAGGTTCCCCCATTTACCTCCCAGCCAAGCGCTCAAAAGAGAAAGCCCAACCTGCCAGGAAAACATCGACTGCAGCAGCACTCATCCTCCGCCATCATCCCCTGCGCTCTTCTCCTCCCGTCCCACTTTTGCCCGTGTTCATCTTCCCCAGGCGGTACTTGTCATGGCATCGTCGATCCCTCGAAATGACGACTCAGATCTGGCAGGCACGGAAAACAAGACCACTCAGCTGGGTTGACTGGACGTAGGATCGCAGGGCCAGGTTGGTTGGTCGCAGAAATAGCCGTGGGAAGACCGGGGTTTTGCTCGTTGGGGTCGAATGAGAAGGAAGAGTGTGGGCATTTAGAGGCCGAGGCGGTCTTGCGCCAGTGCCTCCGCTTGGCGTTGTACCTGTTTGATACTTCGTTAACTTCCATGCTCTGTTAATCTACTGGGCGCGTATGTATCTCCCGATCTCAGGGATCGCTGCGGTCATAGGCGAGGGAACGCTCGTCGTCGATCTCGAAATATCCGTACCTGATGGTGTTGCCAGTGCGAAGCCGGATCCATTGGGGAATGGGCCGGTTCTGCTTCTGGGCCTTGGCCAGCTTCTGCTTGACACGGAAAGTCTTGTGGCTCTGTTCGAGGATGCATTTGTTAGTCTCCGTATGTCATAATGCTGACCATGGGAACCCCTCCCAAAGGGCCTGAGAGATTCTCCTCGCAATCATCGAAACTCGAAATCGCAGGCGGAAATCGGTCGAAATTTGCGCAGAGAGCGTCGCTACGTACCGGCATTTTGACTGTGTTGTCGAGGTTACCGAGTCGGTGTCGATGTCGAGATGTTCCTCAAGTGGGTTGGATTCGAATATTTGGTGTGGGCTTCAGAAAATGCACGCGCTAGGGCCGGAAATCAAGCGTGGCTGAATCACGTGGTACTGTCCTGCTTGTGGCTGATCAGCTGGAGCAGATGTGGCTTCTCAGCTGGGTGGGCGCTTTCAGAAGCCTGGCCAGCACCTGCCAATCGAGTGCCGATCTCGTGCAACCCGGGATTCCTAAGACCAGGCCAGGGGCTCGACAGCCTCCAGTGGACCAAGAGGCATCGTTGGTCAACGAAATCAAAGGCGCATGAACCGCAGATTCAAAATTTTCTGCCAGACTACCAAACAACAAGTGCTTCTGTGGATATTTGTTGAGGGAGGATTGTTCTGTCTTACTTGACAGCTTCTTTACTGCTTTTCCATCAGATTTTGGGCTGTTCGACAGCTTCTGCTTGCACCCGCGTCGGTGGATCGCCCCAGTTCGCGATCCCATTCCCTCCGCGCCCTCCCCTCCCTATAGCACTTTTCGCGCAAGTTGAGACTCAAGCTTTCACGACGGCAGGATGGGTCAGAGCATGTCATGGCTGTCTAGCCTGTCGAACCTCTTCTGGGCGAAGAAGGAGATCCGGATTCTGATCTTGGGCCTGGTTCGCGATTCCCTGAACCCCTATTTCAACCCCTCGTCATGTTGACCAAGTTGCGCCCTGCAGGACAACGCCGGCAAAACCACACTCCTCTACAGACTCAAGGTGCGCCTCCCCTCCTTCGAGCAGACGAACCAGCAGGATCTCACACGGACCACAGATCGGCGACGTAGTAACAACGATACCCACGATCGGTTTCAACGTCGAGTCGGTAACATACAAGAACCTCAACTTCAACGTTTGGGATCTGGGCGGGCAAACCAGCATCAGGCCGTACTGGCGATGCTACTACGCCAACACTGCAGCGGTGATCTTCGTCGTTGACTCAACCGATATCGAGCGTCTTCAGACGGCCGCCGACGAGCTCTCAGCCATGCTGAATGAGGAGGAACTGAAGGATGCGGCTCTGCTCGTGTTCGCGAACAAGCAAGATCAGCCGGGGCAAAGGGGCAGCTGACATCTCGCAAGCGCTCCGGCTAGGCGAGTTGAGGGACAGGAACTGGAGTATCATGGCATGCAGTGCGGTGGAGGGCTCGGGTATCACGGAGGGAATGGACTGGCTGGCGGTAAGTCCTACCAGGAACTATCCCAAAACAACCTCTTGCGACTGGGTCTCACAAGACGTAGCAAACCGTATCCCAGGACTAGAGCTCCGAGGATTAAGCGTCCTTCGGGGCTGGAAATGGAGGGCAAGGAGGCTTTTGTACATACAAGGATACCTCTTATATCATTCCGGCTGCTCTTGGGTATTGGGCGAGGCGGCCGGTCTCGCGGCGTTATGGGAAGATTCCGCGTCGGCTCCACGGAGGACATGTGTTGCGAAGACGCGGTTGCTTCACAAGGAGTGGGATAGCGCTCCGGGTACATGCTGAATGACTTACAACTTTTAATACAGAAGAAGCCTGGCATCACCCTGCCGGTGTTTATTTTCATGATCTTCGGCGTGCGCCTTTTGGTTTCTTACTTGCTAAACGTCGATGCGTCCCGTGTTCGGGATGCCGCCATCGACATCTGTGGCTATTGCAGCTCTTAGTCTCCCTAAATCGACGCAGGAATGATGGAGTCTCCAAGTTAGAAAATATCATGAAGACCCGGTTCTCGTTAGGGGCAAGGGTTCAAACGACAGTGGAGTAGGGAACACATTTCGCTGGCAGGCTGCCTCCCTCTGGGGCCAGGAATAACGTGCATTATCGCTCGGCAGACCAGTCCCTCCCTTCCTGTTATCCCTGGGCATCCTGACTCGTAAACCTGAGAAGAAGGCAGGAACCTATATTCTTTTCCTGCGTATCGTTCCGGGTCAGAAAATGCTCATAAAATGTAGCATACACACCCGGAATCCCTATGCGAAAAGATCTGCAACCAATCGTTTTTGCATGACTTCTATTTTCACGTTTTACCGTTTTGCTCAGATTCGGGATTAGGAAGAAGCAAGCAGGTAATCGATTCAAATTTGAGAAGGACGACCGTCCTTTAAAGCGCGAAAGACAGGCTGGAGTATTGTCTATGGGAAATGGCAAACAGCTCGCCAGCCCACCCCCCCGATCAGTTGCAAAAAAAACCAGAGGGGAAGGCTTTTTTTTCTCCGGTAACATGGGAACTCGGAGAAAGTCACCACCGTGGTGGGCGCAGGTTTCAATGGCCTCTGCCCGACCGCGTTAGGCCAGATTGGGCCTGCCCGGGCCGTTGGAATTCAAAGCGCCCAGACTAATACATATCCCCAGACTAATACATATCCCCAGGGCCTAGTCGGGGCAGACGGGCATGAATTGCAGGAAGGAACACGAGCAACAGTGACAGTGTGGTAGTTGGAGTTTGGATGAGAGTGACCTGAACTTGCGAGCTTCGTTCATGCACGGATGAACGTCTATCGGTACCATGGACGATATAGCCAGGGGTTCACAGCGCCCTGGTTAGATGTAAGGGAGCATACCTAGAGACAACACTAATGGGCAAGCAGAGGATGGGTATGGTCTTTAAGAGCTTCAATCTTTGGCAGACTTTGAAAGGCACTTCCTGCTGTTCACTTGTTCACACACTCCAATTGGGAGTAAATCACTCACCGTTCAAGAACATAAATAACAAATCTACAAAGTGAGACAAAACACCGCAAGTATCAAGTCTTTCAAGAAGGAGCTAGAAGATGAGTCCAATCCGTCATGGGTTATATCTTCGACCACGCTTTCTCAAAGACACGAGATTGTCAGAGATATCCAATTATCAGCCGACGGAGGCTTAAGTTGAATGACAAAGAGGGGGACTTTGATAATGACTCAGATTATGAGCTCCATGATTTTGGCACGATTGGATGTCCCTGAGAGCAGGAGGCGCGGTAGTCGGGTGGCGTACCCGAGCTCCACTTTCGGGTCAAAACGGACATGGACAAGGGTTGCCAATATCAAGCGTATAGCGACGATGGCGCTGCTCGGATTTCCTTTTTCCTGCTTCAGGGTATTGTGAGCTCATCCGGTACCGGTGGGTATTGCTGGCTCCTTTGGTTTGACATGAATGTTATATGATATCCGGAACCGAAGTTTCTGAGCCAAGAGACAAAGAGACCTCCCACCAGGATGCAATCGCGAGAATGAACTATGCTCCCGAATCATTGGAAACATTCGGACTTTTTTCTGAAACAATGCGATGTTGGTCCAGGTCAATTAGCAACTGTTTTCAAGCAAGGCAGCTTGGTCTGTTCCTCATCCAGTTGAGTAGAAACTTGCTCCTGATGAATGTCAACAAGCAGGTACCATAACAACCGACCCCAACTGTTTGTAGATTGAGTCACTTCCTCACCGGCTGAAAGTGCTTGAGGTGTCGAAATCATTAATCCGATGCCTCGGGTTGCTGAGACTTAACGAAGAGTCGTGACAACCGACACCCCAAGTAATGGATAAGGGAACATGCCACATATTCACTCCACTGCGACAATAAGCGCATCAGACGAACAGTCCGCATTGAAAGTGGGATTGAACGTTCCCCCGATGATTGTTACATGCTTAGGGAGGCTATGCACTTATCAAGTACGAATTTGACCCGCCAAAAATTGTTATTACAGACAAAGTGGGTCGTGGGGTTTGGCATCAGTGCCCCGCGATCTGTGTCTGAGTCAACAATTCTCAAGGAGCCGTTGACCGACCGCACCCAGCAACAACACTAGGAACATGGCTCCGGCGACCAGCAACCCGGCAGGGGATCTCACCTCGGAGATCCTTCACGCCTTGGCCAAGGCCGACCCCCATTTCATCTCGACCGAAACCTTTGCGCAGGTCCCCTTCGAGTCCATCAAAGCGGCCCTCGACCGGCTTGCATCCCGGTCTATGGTCACATATGAGCAGGTTGAGCGCGAGGAGGCTTTCTTGGAGCCCGAGGCGGAGGTTATTGTCAGCCATGGCAGCCATGAGGCCCGCGTCTTTGAGGCTGTGCGCCAGGCCATGGACGGTCTTTCGATCCAGGATCTCGAGTCGAAGATTGGTGACAAGACAGTGACAAAGCTTGGTCAGGGCAAGGCCTTCAAGGAGAGTGGATTAAGAAAGATGGTTCCAAGCTGGTTGCGTTGGTCCGTTTTCCCTCGCGATTCCTGCACAGGTCCAGGTGCTGACCGTTCCGGATAGGTCGACTCGATCAACGACGTGACGCGAGATCAGCTCAAGGTGATTCAGGAGACGAAGACCCACGACCCTAAGATCATCGCCGACTCAAGAAGCGCAAGCTGCTCAAGATGCAGAAGGTCATTTCCTTCAGGATAAGCAAGGGCCCCAAGTTCGCGCTGGAGATGGTAAAGGAGGAGACGGATCTCACGGCGGAGATGCTGGCATCTGGCTCTTGGAAGACGGCAACCTTCAAGCCGTACAACTTCAAGGCGCTGGGCGCGGATCAGCACGCTGGCGCCCTGCACCCCCTGAACAAGGTGCGGCAGGAGTTCAGGTAGGTCCTTCTTCCCCTCGAGCGCTGCTGTGCTCCAGGCAGGTTTGTTGACCCATGAACCCACGTACAGGCAAATCTTTTTCGAGATGGGCTTTACAGAGATGCCTACAAACCAGTTTGTCGAATCGGGTTTCTGGGTACGTAGTTTGAGCCTATGCTTCTGTCATTTACTTCCTTGTGGACATGATTCACTAACTTCGAGAACAGAATTTCGACGCCCTCTTCGTGCCTCAGGTATGATGGTTCGAGCCCTGGTATTTCTCATGGCTTGCTCTGACTCCGCGAAGCAACACCCTGCGCGTGATTTGCAGGATACCTTCTACGTCTCAGACCCACCAAAGGCTGCCAGACCTGGTCCGGTGTCCGCAGACGACAAGCAGGACTACGAGGAATACTTCCGGAACGTGAAGCAGGTTCACCAGGACGGGAAGTACGGATCGATCGGGTACCGGTATCCGTGGGCGGAGGATGAGTCGCTTAGGTGTGTAAAACACCACACCACGTTACGTAGACACAACTAACACCAGACCAGGCTTGTTCTGCGCACACATACGACTTCCATCTCAGCGGCCATGCTGCATAAGCTTGCAGCCGAGCGCCAGGACGGCCGTATTCCGCCAGCTCGGTACTTCTCCATCGATAGAGTCTTCAGGTAAGACCAATTGACACATCCGGACGGAACCATCACTCACACTTCGCTAGAAACGAGACAGTCGATGCCACCCATCTGTGCGAATTCCACAGGTAGAAGGTGTCATCGCCGACTATGGTCTGACTCTTGGCGGTCTGATGGAGTTCATGGAGATGTTTTTCGGGAGGATGGGTGTTACGGATCTGCGCTTCAAGCCGGCGTGAGTCATTCCAGCATGGTGACCGAGACGTACAGGGACTGACAGTTTCCCGCAGCTACAACCCTTACACAGAACGAGTATGGAGATTTTCTCATACCACAAGGGGCTCAACAAGCTCATCGAAATCGGCAACTCGGGTATCTTCAGGCCTGAAATGCTTGAGGTGGGTGTTTTCGTGGGGAACCCGAGGGGACAGTATCAGAGGCTAACAAAGTCAATTAGGCGATGGGTCTTCCCAAGGACATGAGGGTGTTCGGTTTCGGCTTGAGCCTAGAGCGGCCGACTATGATCAAATATGGCATCTCCAACATTCGCGAGTTGCTTGGTCACCAGGTCGACCTCAACTTCGTCCAGAAGAACCCGGCGGTGCGGCTAGACAAGAACTAGATAGACGGTGGACAGGGGGAAAGACATCGCCTCGAGGACACGGCAAGCTTCACCTTCGAAACTGAGTAATATTCTCCCAGAGAGCTGTTGACTTGTTGTCTTGCCGCAAAACGGGGCGGGGAAGAGCAAAAAAGAATTGCCTCAGGACGGATGAAATCGGGAAGTCTTGCCCTGGTCCGATCCTCCACAGTGCTTTTTTCTTTGCCAGATCGGGCAGTGCGGTGAAGAGTCATCCTGAGGCAGGCCTTGCCCAGCCGCTGCCTCGTTTGCGAACCACTGTTCCCCGCAGCGTCGTCCGCGTGCCGTATTCCGGCCACTCGTCGTGCCCAGAACCCATGCAGCCCTATAGGGTCCATGGAGGCAGTCCCCGCTTTCAACGGTCAGATGGTATTCTGAGTGATTGGCATCTTGCAAGTCCTACACGTGGACAAATAGAGGTGGATCGTATCGCGGTGGAAGCCGGGAATAAGACAACGTTGAGTGGTTGATTGGGGGATTTGAGGCAGATATGAGCAATGCCTAGAAAAATGAATGAGGGAATTGGAAAAGCGAACGGATAAGGCGGCCAGATCCTGGACGCATGACTCCCTATTCTCTCATCGGTTTTGTCACGGACCTGTAGGTCGGGTACCTTCATAGGTCCCCTTTGTCGGTAGGACTTTTCAGCCTCCAGCTGGTCCTGCTGCCCGAGAGTTCTTATTGCCTGCTTCGACCACAGAATCCTACGGCTTTCCCCTCCCTCCCCCGTTTTCTCCCCTTCTCTAACCTTACGACTCGATCCAACTCAAGGCACCCACACCCACACCCACACACACCTGCACTTCTCCGCTCTCCGGCGTCGCACTTGGTGGTGGCGGTGCGAACCCATCTGATCCAACCATCGTCTGAATTCGCTCCCAGATCTCGGGGTCGTTATTGACGAGATCAGATCGGATCGCGTGGCACACAGATCCTGCATCGTCTGATCAGTCCCACTACCTTACCTTAACGTCACCTCACCTTACGTCGATGGAGTCTTCTTCCTCTCGCGCACCTGCTCCGCCCCCGCTCAAGATTGGGCCCGTCAGGGCTCCCGCTACGAGTCCCATTGAGGGCACGTCCAAGTCTCCTGATAGTGTGGTATGTTCGATCCCAACCCCATCCACCTAGGGAAGAGCGAGACTAACAGCACACAGGCATCCGGCCCCTTCTCATCCGACTACTATGATTCGCCCACTTCCTCCTCGACCATGACGCCCCTGACCTGGGGCCGCAAGGTCTCGTCTGGTTCTACCGCCTCCACAGAGGGTGGAAACCATGAAAGCTCCCATGCGAAGAGACCGCCCATTGCCCAGCGCAAGGTCAATGCCAACAGCTACTGCGGCAGACACTCGGATGAGTTCCTGTTTGGCGGCAAGGGGTTGGGGGATCTCTGGCGGGCTGTTACTAGGAAGTAACCTCGTCACACCTCTGGAGATGCGATGGTGCAGGCCGAGAAAGGGGGTCCAGGCTGTTATCGACTGAGTTCGTTGATGGCGATGGGAAAGCACTGCAGGACAGTGACGGACAGGATGTTTGTTTTCTGGACCGTAGACGGGTCTGGGCAATTTGATGATTTATGGGCAAAGAATGATATCCCTTGCAGAATAGTCTTGCAAAGCATATTCGCTGAAATAAAATGCCACTGCACTTCTGGTAATGATCGAAAATACCAATGGGATTAGTGCCAAAATCAGGGATTGAAATTCAGCGACGATTTGAGACGATGCCGTCGGCCCTAGCGGGGCGAGCTGAGGCCCCTAACTCCCATTTCCCAGCACTGCCTAGCTAGGTACTGTGGGCCCAGGGGCCCCGGACAGAACAGGAAGGTTCGACCGGCCGCGGGCACCGAGGTGCTGGATCTCGCAGCAGGCAGGGCCCAACAAAAAGTCAACAATTTCCAGGTTTCGTTTCTTTCCTTCACGAACACCACCAGCTCGCCATTGCGGTCACCCCTCGCTCCCGACCGACATCAACGCTGCAGCGACAGCCTCCACGATGGCCAAATCGACAGGCTTCGGCCCCAAAAAGGCCTACCTCATCCTTTACAATGCCGCCTCATCCATCGCCTGGGCCACTGTACTCGGCCGCGTGGTGGTCTGTGCCTGGTACAAGGGCGTGCCCTTCGTGCCGCTGGTGGTCGACAATTTTGCGCGTGTCACCCAGACCTGCGCCGTCATGGAGATCCTGCACGCTCTGACTGGTACATCTCCCGGTCCGCTTCTCTCCCAGCGTCGAGGCTGACATCTGCATCTACCAGGCGTCGTCCCCGCCCCGGTTTTCACCACGGTCATGCAGGTCGCGAGCCGGCTCTTCCTGATGTGGGCCATCTGCTGGCCGTTCCCGCAGCTCAACAGCAGCGTCTTCTACTCGTCGATGCTGGCCGCCTGGAGCTTGACCGAGGTCATGCGCTACTCGTACTTTGCGCTGAAGCAGGTGGAGGCGGTTCCGGGGTGGCTGCACTGGCTGCGATACAGCGCCTTCCTGGTGCTGTATCCCGTGGGCATCAGTAGCGAGGTGGCCATGACGCTGCAGGCGCTGTTTGGTCCTGCGTCGAGCCTCGCCGCGTGGTACCCCTATGCGCTGGTGGCGGTGCTGTTGTCGTATATTCCTGGTGAGTGCGTGCTCACCCTAATGGGGTTTGAAAAGGAGATCAGCTGACGTAGTTCGTGCAGGCTCAGTTATTCTCTACACGCACATGCTGAAGCAGCGGAGGAAGTACCTCGGGGCCGGCAGGACGGCGGAGAAGAAGAACCAGTAAATGACTTTACGGCGGAGAGAGCCCTGGCCCGGCAGTTTTCTTGCACGGTAAATTTGGCAGCTCGCTATTTCAAGAGCGGCTTCTCGAGGGGGTATCTCGGAACATACATAGAGCACACCTCGGCGGCATTCATTCGCATAATACCAGGACATGCAGACATCGCCACTCCCCAAGTGCCATGCTCTCACGGCCGAATCGCATCAGCCGAGCTGCTCTCGTACCAGTCATTGCGCAGCCACCCCGCGACCATATCCCTCGCATCATTGGTCAGCTTCTCATAGTTGGGGTTGTCCCTGGGTTCAAACATGGCTGCATTCTGTCAGCATCACACCTGACCATCACCATTCCAGAAACACTTACACATATGCGCCCACGTCTCATCCTTTGCCTTGTCGTTCACCGCCGCGCGCCAATCGCCGGCCTGGTCCCGCTGCGGCACCACACAGAACGTCCGCTCGCTCCCAAGCACCGTCCCAAGCATGCTAACCTGCTTCGCGCCCGCTGACTGCCCGAGCCGGGTATACAGGTTCCCAAACCCCACGCCCAACTCCTTATTCAACCTCACCATGTAAGCTACGCGCCGCCGGAGCTCCTCCTTGCGCGCCAAACACCCGACGAACTCGAGATGCGACGTCGCCCACCCCAGGCCCTGGCTGATCTGCTCCCTATTGAGGTACGCCGCGGCGCCTCCCGCAGCTACCGCTCCCACCGCTCCAGCAGCCATTGCGATAGTCCCCCATTTGCCCCACGCGCCTTTACTTGCCGCGCCGGCCTTCTCCTTGCCACCCTCTCCGCTGGAAGCAGGCGGCAGCGCCCCGGCAACATTCACGCTCGTGCTCGCCTTCGCGGCCTTCGCGCCGCCCCAGAGGCTCGTTAGCCCGCTGAGCTGCGCAATCGCCGTCGACGCCGCGGCGTAGTGCGTCTCGGCGCCGTGCGCGACAACCCCGGGGGAGATGCCCAGGAAGGGCGTGTCGAAGGCAAGCACGCCCTGGATGTAGGGGAACATGAGCGTGTTGGGGGGAGGAGGCATCGCGGTGGAAGATTTGGTCGGGCTGTCCTCGTCGACGCTGTTGTGGATGGGTTGTTCGGACGCGATGCGGATTGCGGTTTCGGCGGCCACGATGCCGCCCATGGAATGCCCGACGAGGATGACACGGACGGAGGGGTCGATTGTGGGGGAGGCGGTGCCGGCGGCGACTTCGAGGTCGATTACTTTGTTGAGGAGCCTACCGGGTGGGTTTAGAACGTTTTTGGGGGGTCGAAGAAGTGGTGTCGTAGGTTGCGTACCAGTCGCTGAAGCGCGAGACGCATTCCCCCAGGTCGCCGCGCGTCTCGTACTTGGGGTAGACTATCGCCTGGACATCCACCTTGGGCAGGGCGCCCGCGACCTGCTTGCGCAGGTGCTCGACGAAGGCATAGTTCTTGCCGAAAGTCTCCTCATCCCCCTGTGTCGCGGTGAGAGTTAAATCATGTCCTGCAAACCGCCGAGTGGGAATGGTTCCGCACCTTGAAGCCGTGGATAAAGCAGAAAAGCAGTGTCTTCTTCATTGTTCGTCCCCATCGAGGCTCAAAAGGGAAGCGGGAGGTGGTGAGGTGTGGAGGCTCAGTGCTTGGTCAGACCAGACCAGGCCAGACAACCTGCAAGAGTGGGTTGCATCACAAGCTGGAAATGCACAGCATCGTCTGGTGGGCGGGGGTGGGGGGCTGCTGGCCGTGTAAGCCACAGTGCAACAGTCTGTTTGCTTATCTTATCAGGCAATCAGCCACCTAGCTAGCAGCTTTGCCCAAGATAATGACGCAGTACATTGCTGGTTTAGACACTCAAAAAAATTTTACAAAAATAGGGTGCAGTTTCTGAATGCTTCTGCTCCCACCGTTCTGAAACCTGGGCCACTCCCTCACCTCCACGCGCCAGACTCTTGCGTTGTTCCAGTGAACTATTCTTACCTCAATACAGACAATCATTACACACCGGTACACGGACCCACCCAATTAGCATTGCGGGTCCGCATGGCATGGTCCACAGGGCGCGCCAATCGACCGGCTTGGCTCTGTGATCTCTGTTCGCAAGTCAACTTTCTGCATCTCCGTCGCTGCATTTGAGGCAGCCGCCGACGCCCATCTCTTCTTCATCTTACCGCCATTCCCATTTCCGATCGCCGTCGCCCGATGATGACTTGAGAGCCTTGTGGCGGCGTTGGCGGTTCTTAACTTCCAACCCATTATTCATTTCTTCACTCCTTCCATTCGCCCTCAACCCCCGCGACACTCATTTTCGTGACCTTCACTTCCAGCGTTTCGGCAACACGATTCCTGGTTCGACCCGTCGCGAACCCCGCCGGCAACGTCGCCACAAGCGAAACACGACTTTCTAGGCATCACCCCTAGTGACTGATCGAACCTTTTATCCACACCATGTCGGAACGGATCTACGGCGTGACGCCGCCCATCTCGACCGCCCTGCCGACCGAGGAAGAGAAGCGGCTGAACGAGGCGCTCCACAGGGAGCTGCGCGCCCAGGGCACCTTCGAGACCCCGCCGAGACCGAAAAGAGGCGCCAAGTGCTTGACCAGCTGGAGAAGATTACCTGCGTGTTCGTGCAGCGCGCCGCGCAGGAGAAGGAACCCCGCAACACGATCCTGATTCGCGATGCGATCGGCAGGGTATTCACCTATGGCAGCTACCGCCTCGGCGTCTACGGGCCCGGTTCGGATATGGACACGCTCGTCGTCGCGCCGAAATACGTGACGGTTGAGCAGTACTTCCGCATCTTTCCCCAGGTTCTCGTCGAGATGGCCCCCCCTGGTGCCATCACCGACCTGACGCCGGTTCCCGAAGCCTTCGTGCCCATAATCAAATTCGAGTTCTCTGGAATCAGCATCGACCTCATCTTCTGCTCTATCCAGACCCTCAAGCAGTTGCCGAGCGAGAAGGATTGGAGTCTAGCCGACAACAACCTCCTGCGCGGCCTGAGCGAGAACGAGGTGCGGTCGCTGAACGGAACCAGAGTGACAGACGAGATTCTGAACCTCGTCCCTGAGCCGGCCACCTTCAAGCTCGCCCTCCGCGCCATCAAACTCTGGGCCCAACGGAAGGCCATCTACGCCAACATTATGGGTTACCCCGGAGGTGTTGCTTGGGCCATGCTTGTCGCCAGAGTTTGCCAGCTCTATCCCAAGGCTACGAGCGCAGTGTGGTGAACAAGTTCTTCCACATCATGCTCAAATGGCCCTGGCCACTCCCTGTCCTACTCAAGGATATCGAATACGGATGTCCTGTCACGCGGGTCCCCGTCTGGAACCCGAAGGTGAGTTGCGCCCCAGTTCCGGCCGACGCTGATGTCTCACCACAGAATAGCTCTACTCCAGCGATAGGAATCACAGAATGCCCATCATCACACGCCCTCGTACCCTTGGTTCGTCATTATGCGCCACACACAACATCGGCAGGTCGTCCATGGTGGTGATCCAGCAGGAGCTCGAGAAGGGAGTGCAGGTAACAGAGGAAATCATGATTGGCAAGCGACCCTGGAAAGATCTCTTCACGAAGCACACATTCTTCACTTCAGGCTTCAGATATTACCTCACAGTGATCTCCTCGAGCAGGACCAAGAAGGCGCAGAACACCTGGTCGGGGTTCATCGAGTCGAGAGTGCGCGTGCTGGTCAACAAACTCGAGATGCACCCGTCCATCGCCCTGGCGCGCCCGTTCAACAAGGGATACGATCGAGTGCACAAGTGCAAGAATGATGTGGAGCTCGAGGCAGTGGTATCCGCCGGCAGCCTCGCCTACTTGTACAAGCCGCTCGCCGAGGAAAGTGAGAAGAAGGCCAAGAACGGAATCAAGCCCGAGGTCAAGCAGGAAATCAAGATGGAAGATGGCGTTCCCATCAAGCAGGAGAAACCCGAAGTGAAGATTGAAGACGGCATGCGTATTAAGCAGGAGCATGCCGACGAGGCGCCACTCTCCCCTCCATCCAACGTCAAACCCGAGCCCGAGAACGAAAACCACGACGGCACGGTTAAACTGGAGGACATCCCTCTCAAGAAGGAGCAGTCCGAGCCCGAGGACAATGACCTGATCTACACCACTAACCACTACATCGGCCTGCAGATGGTCGACGGCGCCAAGTCGCTCGACCTGTCGCGCGAGGTCAACGACTGGAAGGCCATGTGCACGTCCAACGAGCTGTACGAGGAGGGCCTCATGTTCCTGTCGATTCAGCACGTCAAAAACACGGCCCTGCCCGACGATGTCTTCGAGCCTGGCGAGAAGAAGCCCGTGCCTGTTAAGAAGAGCCTCAAGCGCCTCGCGTCCGAAGAGCCGGGGAGGGCCGGTCAGATGCCCCTGCGAAGCGCCAGATCAAAAGTGAACCCAAGCAGCAGCAGCAGCAGCAGAAGTCGGTGACCGCCGCCGCGGTTGGCTAACGGCAGAGATTTGGTCGGCAGTTGAGGGGAGGGGAAAGCGTGCGTGTTGGTTGCGAGTTGGGAGGGAGAGGGAGGTGAGAAACCACGGAGATGGATCTGGCTCCAACTATTTGAGCAGGCAACAAACCCGCCACATGTGTATGGGATGTGTAATTACTTAGAGCACCCTAGACTAATAGACGCTAGGTTCCGAGGCACAAGGTGCCTCATCAAGAGCTGAGCTTGTCCCTCTATTGCTACTACGGGATGATGTGGACTGCGCCCAGGTGTTTTTGTGTTCGCTATGTTCCGCTATCGATCCCACGACATGTTACTCTCAATGAACTACATCCTGTGGATTCTCATTGTATGTCTCAAGATTTCTAGGGTTGTGTTGAAGAAAGTGAGGAGTGAGTCCCTTCACGTCTCACCTTCGCCGGTGAATCAAACCCCCCCACGTATCCCCCGCGTTACAGCTACAACCGCCTCCTCCTGATCCTGCGGGTCTCACCGATAGACGTTCATGCTGATCTGATTGTCTTATCCACCAGCGATCTTCAACAATTGCCATGACTCATCAGACCACAAACATCCCCTGGAGCAATCCTCGCCTCCAACCTGCGATGGACCAAAGCCGAGCGCCACCCTTCCAAAGGCGAGCTCCATCTGCGCTTCAACCCAGACCAGGGCAAGAACTTTGCACTACTTCGTCGAGACCTTTGTGCGCAACATCCGCGACCACTCCGCCACCAGCCGCAAGAAGTACCCCGAACACTACAGCCCCCGACCCCGGACGAGATCATCCTCTCCGACGCCACCGTGAGGAAGATCACCCCCACTGTGCGCCGCTGGCGCTCCAACCGGGAGTGGAGGGACGCAACGTATCCGATCCTGGGCTCTCGCTTGCCCCCAGGCGGCCGCGAGATATTATGCCGGCACGAGGAAGGGGGTGAACGGTGCGAATGCCCGGTGCCGTACGAGGAGAGGAGGGCGGCCGCATTCTACCGCAAACACCGCAGGAACAACTGCTACCAGTTCATGGCGGTCAACGACCGGGCGATTTTTAACCTCGAGCTGGTCCAAACGCTACTGTTGTATGGGGAGATAGATCCCATCTTCCAGGTGTGTGCTTCCGAGAAGGTGGATTTGAAGACGTGGTGAGCATGTGGCAGTGTTATTGCATGGTAAGCAGGTTCAAGTCTGTTTGGTCCTTATGTATCCTCTCAATAAAGTATGGAAAGTATCACTGCTAACACAACCGCCCCCCCCAACCCCCAAAGAACCGCGACCTCAGCTGGGACACGCTCGTTCTTACCGCCCTTCTCCCCTACATCAACCTCAACCTCCTCCACTGCTTCCCAGAAACCTGGGACGCCGCCCGTGATGTCAACATAAGTATCGGGACTGATGTCGTTGGGGTTGGGAGACTCTTCAGCATCTGGCGTTGTGTGAACTCGCCACCAGTACATCATGATTCGCCATGGAAGTGTCCAACGAAGCAAGCAAACATGACTGAAAGTTCTCGCGGATGTTGGCTGGGCTTGGAGAGCCTTGAAATGTTGCGCAAGTGTGAACCGACTTCATCCCCGCATTCAGTCATGCAGCACGCAAACTATCCAGAGAGCTTGGATGAGAGAGATCTGGGGTAAATACTGTGCCGATCGATACCTGGAAAGCAAAGGGCTCTCAGGCAGCGCATTAGTCTCATACTGTAAGTGAATTGACATGTTGCACTATCAAGATTCATAGTCAACTATTGATAACTCTTAATCCCTGGAGTGACACAATCGCCCCCGTGTACCCGAAGACCCGGAGACGGGTGAGCAGAAGCACCGCAGAACGGTGACGCAGTCACCGCCTTCGTGTCAGTCCTATTCTCTCCGAGTATTCCCCTATCTCATGGCCATGCCGAAGGAACCCTCTCGTACAACAATGACTTTGATACGATCCCGTCCCGCCTCTGTCCTTGCGTCCCTGACTTGGGAAACTTGCTCAAGCCAGCATTATCGTAGAAAGGGCGATCAGAACCAGGGTAAATGTCGAGTACTTGTTGCCAACCGCTTCCGCGAGCATGTTGCCGGCATCATACCTGCCAACGGAAGGTTCGGCAAGCAATGAGATGGTTATCCAACCCCGAGCAAATCTATGCAACAGCACCAAGCAGACAATGGCATTGGTGTCATACACCCAAAAGGATCACTAACGGTAGAGCAATAACCAAAAAGACATTCAGCGACCAGAAACAGCTTGAAAAGCTGAGGACAACTCTATTAAAGCACTGAACCCTCATCTCATCATCCGTCGTGGTTGAAGCGACCTCGTCAAACGAAAATGATACTCGCAGAACAATGCTCAACCAACAATTCTCATGGCGCAAGGCACGAAGCCAAAGTTTTCTGTACCACAACCAAAAAAACCATGCCTGATCAAACGTCAAAGCCGAACCCAAACTTCCATGCCTAGATTTTTTTTTTCTAAGCACTGCTGTAGTTTTCTGTACGCCAAGTCGCCTGGATGAACACAAAAACACAGTACTCTCAAAAAGAACAGGTGGTGAAAAGGAATCAGGCCTTGATCTGGGCCATGCGCTTGGACATGCTGTAAATGATGTTAGCATGCGTTGCCGCCGCTCAACAAAGGTCAGTGGAAACTTACAAATCATAGAAAGCAAACTGGTTCGGCGAGCTACCAAACTCGTACACGAACCGACTAGCAAGATAGCTGCCAAAAATGGCCCGCAGATACGAGTCCGGAACACGCTCGATGATCGTATCCAGGCCAATCTTCTCGATCAGCAGGTTGGGAAGCGCATCCGCCAGCACGGCACGGCGGACCTTCTCGTTCTCCCATAGGTCAGAATGCTGCAGTTGCTCGTCGAGGGTGGTGATGGCCAGCGACAGCTTGTCGGACAGGATCGACCGGGCTACACCCGTCTGCTCATGCTCGCGCCAGATGGCCTCGAACTCGAGCCCTGCGTTCTCCTGGATCTTCTCCTGAACGGCCTTGACGTACGCCTGGTAGAACTCGGGCGCATTACCGCGGGCGTCGTGGCACATGTGCTTGACGAAGCCCTCGTCGTCGAAGCTGAGCGACGCAAGAACCTCGAGGGACGAACTAGTCACACCGCCCTTGTTGGCGCTGGCGTCCTTGTACACGATGCAGCCGGCCTCCTCAAGACGCAGCTTGGCGTCCTGGGTAATGAAGAGGTTGGCACCCTCGACGATGTAGGGGATGGTCGCCTTGCCGTCTTTGATGAGCTTGCCCGCCGAGACCAGGTCAATCGACTCGGGGCGCCCACCGCAGGGCACAAACATGTCCGTGAGACCGGTATCCCTAAGGTGGTAGGTGTTCCGGAACGCGGTGCCGTTGTTGACGACCTCACCAGTTGGCAGGGTGACGTTTGTGTCGTCGCACAGTACCCGGTAACCGTCCTTGGACAGCTTGGACAGGTCGAAGTGCATGATCATCTGGCGCTTCTTTGCTAGGCGGTGCAGCTCCGCCTTGTCAATGCCGTTGGGATCGACAAGGACACCCGAGCCGTCGACGATGGCAGTGTACTTCTCGTTGCTGAGAAGAATCTCGTTGCTGCCAAGGTCGCCATCCGGGCCACCGGTCTGCATCTTCCGAACGGTCGAGGGGTCCAGATTGAGCTTTCGGTAGATGCCCTTGACATACTCGCGCACGGACAGGGTGGTCATGCCGTAGGTGTCGTGCGGGATACCGCCAAGCTTGGGCGACTTGCCGGTGAAGAAGGACTTCCACCAGGGGCGCCACGGTTCCGGGCATGCTCAGTCGCCCAGTCGACGAGGTCGGCAGTGTTCTCATCCGGACCCATGAAGAGGATCTCCTCCTTGCCATAGAGATCGACGATGGGGTTCTTGATGCCCGGGGTCTCCGCCTTGAGCAGCAAATCCAGGATACTGTCAATGTACTTCTCGAACGCCTCGCGGGCCTTGTCCTGCTGCTTAGGATCAAGCAAGATGACACCCTTGGAGCCGCCTCGGGAATATCCTTGTTCTTGCGCTGCTGCGTGCTGGCGAGGCCGTAGTTCTCATCAAACAGGTTGCGGGCATTGATCGAGTAGGCCTCCTTGCTGCGAGACTTGACGATGCGGATGCCGCCACGGGCGATGTCCTTGAAGCGCAGGTGGAAGCCGCGAGACTCGGCCGTGATGACGAGGAACATCCCATAGAGGCGCTTGGGATACTCGATCTCAGGGAGAAACGAGGGGTCCAGCCGGAAGCTCAGGGCGACCTTGGTGGGAGTAAAGTAGTTGGTCTTTAAAACGGCATTGTTGAAGACACGGAAGGCCGTCATGACCATCTCCTCGTGCTCATTCGAGACGTCCCTGGTGATCTTCTCCTTAAGCTTGGCATCCGAGAGGACCTCGGTGGCCGGGGTCGGGGCAATGCAGTGGCGGTCGAACTCGGGTCCAACCTTCAGGTGGACGCTGGCGAAGGAGGCATACAGCGCACGAACGAGGTTGGGATGCGAGCTGATGATCTCGAGAATGTAGTCGGGTGTGAAGGTCTCGGTACGCAGACGCTTCTTCATTCTCGACAGGATCTCGGCGTGGCCGTTATTCTTGGGGTCGAGAGCCGCAACGAGTGAGGCATACTCAGAGCCGAGACGGTTCAGGAAATGCTGAACGAAGACCATACGCAGTGCGCATAGATGGTCTCCTGCAGACTCAGCTCACCAGAGGCGAAGATGTTCTGCAGCTTGGTCTGCGGCATGCAGTACAAGAGCGACACCTCCTTGGTAATCTGGTGGATCGACTCCTCAATCGGGGGTTGCTTGGGGTCGGCATTCGGAGCGGGCCGCAGGTAGATACTCATGACCGTGATGCCGTTGGAGAACTGCTCGACGTACTTCCGAGAGCTGGTAACGCCGTAGTAGTGATACAGATCACTCAGGGCGCTGAACATTCCGCGTGCTGTCCTGGTGCGGAAGGCGACGACCAGTCTCTTCTCCCGCGATCCCTCGATGTCAAACACCTCAATGACCGGGCCAGTCCGGCTGACGGCCACCTCGATGAGGTCCTGGTACATCTGCTTGTGTTCTTGGTCGCCTTGGCGAGGAACATGCGGTCGCTGATGACCTCGAGCCGGGTCTCCTTAGGATCGGCATTGGGCTCAACGAACTGGCACTGGTAGACGAAGTAGCAGCGCAGCGTCGCCTTCGAATCCGAGTGGCCGATGATGCCAGGAGACCGGAAGGTCTCAACGCGGAAGCGTTTTGACGTGTCGTTGCCGTCCAAGTACTTGGCCTCGAGACGGTGCTCGTGGGGGCCGTCGATCCTAGTCCTGCCGGCTCGCTCGTGTCGATGTAGATGGCATGGTCCTCGGCCTCCATGTCTAACCTGATCTCCTCCCGCTTGTCTTCGCGAGAAAAGGCGGCGACCTTGGCGGCGTAGAGGGATGTGATGTGGTTGGCAACCACTCGGGATTCTCCACCTGGAAGTAGACATCGTCGATACCCAGCTCGTTGTAGAACCACGAAATCTGTGTGTCGACCAACGCCTCCGGGATCCACCCGCATTTTAAGATGTAGGCCTTGACTATCGAAGGGTCAGAACCCTGCGCCAAACATGCAGGCTCGTCCTGGGAACAACTCACCAAGCTTCATCTGCTCCTTCTTGCCCTTGAACTCGGGGGCAACATAGCCAACGGTCGCTGACCGAAGGACCCTGTGGCCGTTGCCGTTCACCTTAGGCATAGACGGGTAGCTGACATGTGTCGGCTGGGGCGAGGGATGCCTGCCAGGTTCCTCGCCCTTGATCTTCTCGACCAGCCGATTGGCGGCGCTCATGACTGAAGGCGTTTCCGTCATGGTATCGTCTGACGAAGTGAATGGATCCACGTAGTCTGGAAAGCTAGACATGGGTAAGTCAGTCTTTATGGTCAAGCCAGGCAGACGGAGCCCGCCGCCGACAGGACTGGCTGGCGAGAACGCCATGCCTGCCATGGGAATGGCAAGTCTCGGGAAATTTGGGGGTTGAGGAACGGTCACCAACAGCTATGCTAGCTAGGTCTGACCATGCAGAATATCAGGGAGGGAAGGGGGTTGGAGAATGGGCCCTCGAGGAGCAAGCCAGCTTTGTAGAGCCAGCGAGCAGGAGCAGGAGCATGATGCCGATGTCAGCACGTGGCCGGTGCGGTGAACCGCTTGTGGGTGCTTGCTCGCGGGAACAGCGAGCAGTTGGCCGCTGTCGAGATCCTGATAGCTGATGGCAGCGGGCAGGTTTGACGAGGGAAGGACAGGAACGTCAGCGACGACCTGGAACCCCCTTGCCCTCCGTATCAGGTCAACAAACCGCCACTTCCAGGATCGGGCGATCCAGGAAGACCACCAGGCCCGTGGCACAAGACAGGAATGATGAAGAGTGACACGGGCCGAGATGATGTCGACAGCCGTCCGCCCGCCAGATTTGCCAATTGGACACCGGCATCTCGGTTGAGACGACTGTTGCTCGTTTCCGGGACGGCATGCTCACCGCTCCTGCTCCCGTGCTTGTGCTCGGCCTCGGCTGTGTCTCATTGCGAGATAAGGGAGATAAGATGCTCGGTCTGGGCCTGTGGAATATGCGTGTTGGCGGGCCAAGGGACGGAAAAACGTACCTTCTCTCGGCGTGAGATCAGCTTGATAAATGAGATACAGAGATCAACTCGGCAACTGTTATCGCAAAGCAATCAGCTTCTGACAAAATGAAACAGGCACCGAGAGGTGTTGTTTGAGGCGGCCCTGTCTGAAGCCGATACAACTTGATAAGGCGAGAGAGTTTGTGTTCCCTTACCTCAGAAACCGATCAGTAAACCAGAGCGCTGGGTTTGCGTTTTCCTGGAACGGGCCGAAACAATCACGAGTCTGCAACCAAAACCAGGCTCAAAGTCCACGCGAGACAGCGGATTCGTCTGCAACGAGAAGGAATATCTGAAATTGATCTGTCAGCTTCCCATTCCTGGAAGGAACGTGCCAACACAGCTGGAAGGTACATGGTAAGGCACGGGGTGATGCCCCGTGCCAAAAAAAAAAGGAAAAAAAAAAAAAAAAAAACTGGACTCAGTTCTGGCACGGCCCGCTTTGCTCGTCATCTCCAGCAGTGGTCAAGAGATCAGAGCCCCAGTTGCAAGAGTTGTGGTAAGACAACCGATCTCACACAGCCTTGCAGATAACTGATAAGCTCAGGAGTCCCGTCTCACCGCAAGAGGCTGATAATAGGACGAAGCCACAGTTTGTGGAAGGGTGCTACTGGTGAGCGGGACGCAGCAGGTACGAAGACCCCTCTGCGAGACCGACGTCACCCAGCAGACCCAGGGTGCAGGGACCGGAGAGGGCTGGGTGGAGGCTTGGTACCTTTTGCTGTGACGATGGACAGTATCACAGGAGATAAGGCCGGCCGCGGTGCTTGGTTGCAACGGCTGATAAGAGTGCCTGAAAATAGACACAGGAAGGGAGATCGCTTGTGTTTTGGGGAGTGGTGTCGTCTAGGTGGTCGTGTTCAGTCAATTGGGGACTTCCACAAGATGCGTATGATGGGCTTAACGAGATGGGATGCAAGCAAGAAGCTCGTTGGGCCGGGCACGCCACCATTTATAATGCTGCCCGGGAGCGGCCGTCATCCCATTTGGCATCTTGGACGACGACAGGATGTTCTGAAGAATTCTCCAATGAATTGACACTGTACAGGAGCCGTGGTCTCCGCAGGCATGGCAAGTCCCAAAGGGAAGGAGTGGCCTGCGAAAACTAGGTGTCGTGATGACATTGTGCGGCGCTCTGACAAACAGAATCCGGGCCGCTAAGCCAGATCGGGCAACTCGAGGTCTCTGCTGATTGGGTCACCTGGACGGTACCTGAAGGCTCAACAAAAAAGGGAGCGGTACGTACCTCCATACCACTCACTGCTTGCTGCCACTCTCTGCCACCGGTGGCCCCGGGAGCGGCTATTCGAGGTTCTGGGGTAAAATTGGAGCATCAGTGGGCCTCTTCCCTCGTATGTTGCTCCAGATATGGCAAAGATGTAGTTGTGAGGTGTATAATGAGGGAATTCTTTGAGTTGTATTGACGTGCAGCAAATGCTGAAACAGAAGGGAGCTCGGTCTGTTTCTTTTGATCCTAGCGCTGGTCTGAATATCGAGTCTAGGTAGGGGTTCACTTTGCCAGACGTCGGACCTTAGCATGGGCTCAGTCTTTCCCTGTCCATGGGGGTGGGGTGCTGGTGCGAACCACAAACAATCTCTTGTGCTCGGCCAGCGCGCGACCTGGGGGTCAGGAACAGGCAAGCACCGTTGCATGTTGGAAAATCCCTAGAGTACTTTCCATTGCTGCAACCCTATACTACCTGCTCACCTTGGTGGGTCCTGGTCGGGAAGTTACACCGAGGACATCCGCGGGGACGGAATTGTGGTTGTCGGTACGCCACCGCCGAGACGCGGTCTGTGGCTCAGTTCAAGAGGACAGTGCCAAAACGAAAGGAACAATGGAAGGAACTAGTAGCTCGCCGCTGCGTCGGCACCCTAGTTACCTTCCATTGTGTCTTCCATTGTCCTTGCTCTCGGTACGCGTTGGAAAGTGAGACGCCGTGCAACCAACCCCATCGGTTTGTCTTACCGCCTCTTGGTCTGACAGAGTGTGACTGGGCATTGCCCAATGGCGGTGGCATCATGAAAGCTTGAGCTGCTGTCATCGGCAGCTGGAAAGCCAGGAGGCTGAAAACCCTCCTGAAAGGCTGCTGGCGCTAGGAATCTCGATTTCTCTCAACCAAATGAGTCTCGGTGCACGAATGGTCCCGTGATTCCCAGAATACGTAACAAGTACCGGCCCGGACGCCAGAGCCGGCCTCGCTGTGGCCGGTCAGGTGTCGAGAACCTCTCTCAGTGCCGCCCCCCGGTTGCCCCCCATTTCCATTACCCCCCGGATTTCCCAGAACCCAGGGAACGCGTCTTTCATCAAGTAAAATGGGGGTAATGGAAACCTCATTTTGCTGCAATTCGTCCCCGTTGCATGTTCCTGAGGTCGCACGGGACCGGGCCGTCTCAACGAATCGAGTAAGCCGCCTGCTTTGTTTGGGGCCCGGAAGCGGTGGGAATCCACGTTGGGCGGCTGAGGGGCAACAGCATCGCCAAGCAGGCGACGTCACTCGACCCCGGCCAAGATCTTCATGGAGCATTTCATACTGACCGCCGGTGTGCCGGCCGGGACGCGGGGCATCAATTGATGATTCTGGTCCCGAAAGAAGCAGTGAGGTACCGGGTCCACGATCCCGGATGGGGATGCTGTGGGACAGTGCTAAGGCGGAGAAAAAACCTCTGCTGTCCTCGTGCCGAGAGCCAGACTTGCAGCGCTGGATCGAAATGGACACTGGCATGGTCACGGGGTTTCTGAAGAGATTGGCATTGGCGCTCACACTGCGCTCATCCTGCCAAGCCCTTCCAGGCTCTCTCTTGGGTGCTCCACGTTTGGGGCTGCGCTGCCATGATTCGAGCCCTCCCAGACCTGGAACGTGGAGAAGCCAGACGGCATCTGACGGCTCCGTGAAGGCCGCCGGTGGGATTCCCAAAAATAAACAAGGATTAAAAAAAAAAAAAAAAAAAAAAAAAAGAACACGCATCCTGCGTGAGTTTGTCTCGGTTCCTGACTTGTCAATTTGACTAACTCCTAAAGGATATTTTCCGATTCAGTTGGCCAGCTGACGGTTTCATTATTCAGGTTTCCCCTGGGATTTCTCAGGAGTCAGGAGTCAGTGGCCTCCCAGCCCCTTCCCCCTTTTCCTGCTCAACGTTGAATTTATTGACTGACGCCCCATGATCAAAAAACCACTCGACCTTCCCGGCGCAGAAGGTATCATCTGATGCCATGAGCACGACAGACCTCCATCTGAAATCGCAATTCCGATCACTGGGGGTAATGGTCGCGCTCCGGGCAGTTTGATCGGATCCCGGATCAGGCTGACAACCACACGAAATGCAGTCGCACTTCATCGGCTGCCAACAGTGAAACCAATGCAGGCACCGTGGACGACCCCAAGGAGTTATCTGTCCACCTCAATTACCTAAGATATTCCAAAATAAATGCAAGTCGCCTGCACATTTTCTTCCAAGACCACACCAGTGTCTCTGCCGGCTCCTTTCTTTTGGTCACATTGCTTGGCGGGACGCTGGAAGGTGACCGAGTGGTCTTGGAGCTGCCCCACCATCTTGCGTTCGATTCTTCGATACACTTCTTCTCTGGATCTCCTCAATCGTCCAGCAACTCGGCTTCGTGGTCGATGCTCTGAACAGCTGAACCAAGCCCCGACAGCTCCGGCCAGGCCGGAAGGCAAGCTCCGGGTCGGTCGTGCTAACCATCCTTGAGCATTTCTCATGGAAAGTCGCCTCACATCCCTGAGGACATCACAATGAGCCAAACCATCGCCTTCAGTTCTTGGCCTCCAGGATGGCGCCAACGGCTGGCAACACATCGGGGGGCAAATGGAAGCATGGAAGAAGATTCCACTGTGGGTTCTCCGCTGCTTGCCGCTCCCGTAGTCTTGGCAGCGGCCACTGAATCGGGCCAACGGCGCAAAGCCGATGATGTGCTTTCTGGTGGGGTCATTTTTGCTCCACCAGCCGCGCATCGCGACGACCCCCGCGATCCTCAAAGGCCGCAGGCGTCGTCCCAAGCTCGCTGCGGGGCACACATATGCCGATATTCGCGGACGAGAAGCTGTTTAGCTAACCCTTGAATCCTTCTGGTTCCTGTACATTTTGGAGCCACGTACCCTGCTCTGTCTTCCGCCCAATTGTCGTTTTCCCTTCCCTGGCTGTTACCCCGCCGTCCACCACACACCCTGACGGCAACCTCCGCAACACCAGTCATGAGCTCTCTGCCGCCGTCGCCGACGCGCGACACAAAGCTCGTGCTCTGGACCAGGATGACCCGCTCGCGTTTACTCGCAGCGAGTTCAACATCCCGACAAAGGCCCAAATAGCGAGTACCCGCTTGCCCGACTCAGGTGTGACAACCCCGTAGTCTGGGTAGAACAGGGACTAATGACAATATCTCGTGAGCGTAGCTACCGTAGATGCCGGGTCTGGTGATGATGCCACGGAAAAAGTGTGTCTACCTCTGCGGGAACTCGCTGGGCCTCCAGCCCAAGCGGACTCAAACCCGCATCAACCAGTACCTCTCGACTTGGGCCACCCAGGGCGTTCAAGGGCACTTCAAGCCACTCGAGGAGTCACCGCTCCCGACATGGCTTGACGCCGACGAGAGGGCGGCCCAGCTGATCGCCCCGATCGTGGGCGCCTCCGAGGCCGAGGTTGCCGTGATGCAGACGCTGACCGCCAACCTCCACCTCCTGATGTCGGCCTTCTACCGCCCGGACATCAGCGGCAAGCACAAGATCATGCTCGAGAGCAAGGCGTTTCCCAGCGACCACGTAAGCCTCCCTTGACCTTTTAGCAGCGTCACAAACACGGGTACTGAACCCTCTTGCCTCCTAGTTCGCCGTCGAAACCCAACTCCGCCACCACAACCTCCCCCTGCCACCTCCATGATAACCCTCACCTCGCCCTCCAACCCCCGCGACAACATCCTCACCACCTCCGAGATCCTCTCCGCCATTTCCCAGCACGGGTCCTCCACCGCCCTGCTCCTCCTCCCCGGAATCCAATACTACACTGGCCAGCTGCTCGACATCCCTACCATCACCGCCGCTGCCCATGCCCACGGCATCTTTGTGATCTGGGACCTCGCCCACGCCGTCGGCAACGTGCCGCTTCACCTCCACGACTGGGGCGTCGACGCCGCGGCGTGGTGCAGCTACAAGTACCTCAACTCCGGGCCGGGGTGCATCGGCGGGATGTTCGTGCACGAGCGGAATAGTGCGGTGACGAGGCTGATCACGGACGAGAAGCCTGAGGAGGGGTACACGAATCGCCTGGCCGGATGGTGGGGGAACGACAAGCGGACGCGTTTCGTCATGGCAAATAAGTTCCATCCGGTGAAGGGGGCCGCCGGGTTTCAGCTCAGCAACCCTAGCATACTGGATATCACCAGCCTGTCGGCGTCGCTGGAGGTCTTCCAGATGGCGGGCGGGGTGGGGAGGCTGAGGGAGAAGAGTGTCAGGTTGACGGCGTTTTTGCAGGACTTGCTGCTGAATGCGGTCGGGGACGAGGAGGGGGCTGTTTCGCATCATCACGCCGAGTGACCCCGCCCAGAGGGGCGCGCAGCTGAGCCTGATGCTGCAGGAGGGCTTGCTCGAGACGGTGATGAGGGAGCTGGAGAGGAGGGCGGTCATTGTGGACGAGCGGAAACCTGATGTCATTAGAGTTGCGCCAACGCCACTGTATAACACCTTTGAAGACTGCGTGAAGTTTGTGGAGGCGTTTGGGGAGGCGTTGGCAATCGCGAGGGGGAGAGGGCGGCTTGAGATGTTGATGAAGGGAGGGGCGTAAACTTAGCTACAAACCTAGACACTAGAGCCGAGTTGGGATAGAATGCCCAATTGTGGAACATACCAATGCGTGGTTGCCGGGTCGTGCGACGTGTGAGATCCCGAGACACAGTGGCAGAGGCGTGACACTCAGCCCGGGCGTTGAACAGTGTACGGGAAATATACCATTATCCATGGCAGACTAACGCCTATGAGGAGGTGATATCACGCCGCAGCACGAGAAAGAGTCAAAGCATGAATGTCGTCCGATTCCTCAACCACGCCCATCGCCATTTACCACTCCCAGCAAGACAAACATACATGGACTGGGCCGTTCCGCCTTCTCGCTAAGGTTGGGGGTTGATAGGGCACGCCGTTTACCAGACCCATGTGGGTTGCTCGCCTCGCCCTCTGGGAGTGAGTCTGCGATTAAAACACCACTACTACTGTAGTACCCCTAAATGCAACCCTACGAGCGCCAGGGAAATGAGAATGCAGTTACCAGCTTCGGTCGGTTTGACCAAGACATAAACGTACTACTGACCCCCCAACAATATTCCGGAAAACAAGCTGCTAGTCATCCCCCATTGTGGCCAGCCATAGGAACTGAAGATACTAGTAGATTCTCTGTCCACCGTCAACTTTCCCATCAAGGCATCGAGAATGATAAACACAAACGCTGAAACTACTGTAGACATTGGTGGCTTCTTGGGGAGAGGTACAGCAGGAAAACAATGCCTGTAGCCCCCACCCCCAAAAAGAAAAAAAAAAAAAAAACAATATTTTCACCCTCGTCTTCCTGCAGCTCGCTCCCAAGACTTGTGCAAGTAAAGCTCAGCACATTGGGACCGTGCTTGCGCTCTCAGCCTTCTCAAGGCAGGTTGATGGCAAGAGAGACGTCGTCGACTAAACGGCTGTTGGAGAGCGTCTTAACGATGATCTTTTTATCACAAGCCACGCATCAACTACGGTGTGTCCCCCCACTCGTCCGAAGCTGTGTCGAACTTGATTCATTGACTGGAGTTAGCAAGACAGTGAAGATGCGGTTCAAGAAGGGGATCGACAGAACTAGAATCTGAAGATGTAGGACCAAAAGCACAAGTCCTCCCAACACGGACACGATGCAGAGTCATGCAGTTGGCAGACAAGGGCTTGTAGAACCACTTTGGATTCTGATCACTTGGAAGGCTGGCGCCTCTATCACACACGCCCCTGAGCAAAACGGAGTCTGCTTGCCGCCGCCCATCCCCAACCATGTTTTGTATCGTGACGACCCTGATGCCATTCCCCAATATGGTTCATCGATTCATTCCAGTTTAGTCCCTGAAGCATCTCCCCTTGTAACGCCTGCAGAGAGAACAGCTCCCGAAAGCCCAAGGTGCCGCAGTCTCCTGCCCATTTGCCCGTGACGAAGGAGGCTGCAATTGTATTCACTAGCTTTGGTGGGTGCTAGGCAATCGCAGACAAATAGCAGACCTTTCCCTAAGACCGCCTGAGATGCTCCGAAACACAGAAAGAATTTGCCCCATAGTTGTCGCCCGCCGTTTAGACCTCCGTCGTGACCTTCGCCTTCGCATTGGTGACCTTGACGCCTAATTGCTTCGCCCGCGCGATGATGTCGATGCGCTTCCGCGACGAGACGTTGTGGGCGATCCTGGAGTGTCACGTTAGTCCTGACTTGCCCGTTACCGGTCCACCACGGGCATCCTCGACGCGTTCTCGGTTCACGCCCGGATAGAGATGGCACGTACTCGGCGGCGTAGGTCTTGTTGTGCATCAGGAGCAGCTCGACGTCCTTGACGTTGCTGACGAGGAAAGCTTTGTGGCGGAGGGCATCATGTGGCGGGTCTTCTTGTTGGAGCCATAGCCGATCTAAAAATCGCAAACACGGATGTCAGTCGTTGTCCTCCTTCCCATGTTGATACCCCCTGACATGTCGAATTCCATTCCCATCTTTCTCCCCTCCAACCCCTGGAAGGAACCGAGGAAAAGGGCGCCACGTACCGAGGGCATAGCGAGGTTGCCCTTGAACCGTCTCCGGACCCGGTTGTCAATACCCTTGGGCTTGCGCCATGCCGAGTCCAAGCACTTGAACCGGTCGCTCTGGTGGCGCATGAAGCGCTTGGTGCCTGCAATCCGACATGCTCGTCAACATTCCCGTTCTGAAAATTCTATCGGCGAATTCGAGAATAATGTCCTGGCTCGAATCACGAGACGGATCGCAGGCGCGGTTCGTGGAAATCGAAGATGGGAGCTCGAGAGACGTACGCTTCTTGACGATCGGGATGTGCTTCTTAGCGGCAACCATCTTTGCGATAGATTAGTACGATTCAAATTGAAGAAGGCGACTCGACGGTAACAAGGGTGCGAGCAATTACCTTGACGGTCTTTTGGTCGGGTGATGGTCGAGTTTGGCGTCGTCACGGTCGGGACCTACCTTAGGAAAAATTCCAGAAATTGAGTGAGCTGGTGGGCTTAGGGTTGTGCGGGAATTGTTAGGCCGGACTGGTCAGTGCGCCGAGCTGCAGGTTGTGTAGCCTTGGCGGCACGGATACACAAAAGAAAAGTGGGGTCCCATTATCGATAACCAGAAGCCTGCTGGAGGAGGGATGGGAGAATCAAGTCGATGCATCATGTGCTGATCTTCCTCGCGGCAACCCTGCGTGGAAAGCAGATCATTGTTTTCGAGTCACGGGCAAGTTTTCATTCGTAAAACCATCCGGAAGTGCCTTCAGGTATGGGAAATTAATGCCAATGGGTCTCCAAGCGACTCCATTGGGATTGCTCGTCTAATCTGTTTTTGGCTGGCAGGCGTGAAGCCGTCCCGGACCGGGCCTCCCTCAGCGTGCCCAACAGTTGAAAGAGGAAAGACCACTGTCGAGCGGCGGAAGGCCTCCCGACTCCGGATCTCCAGCCGGTCACGGCCGCTTCTCGGTCTTGTGGCCAGGGGCTTGATTAATTGATAGCCCGTCCCTGTCTGAACTGTGATGGATTGGGGTTTGAGGCCAAGACGTCCTCGGTCCTGGGGGAGTCGGTGAGGAAACTCGCGTCCCCGATTCATCATGATCGGTTCGCTCATGGGACACTAGTCTCATTGCGAATGACCTTCTCAGCGCCGTGCCTTATTGCGTAGTGCACTGCGGGCCGCCTTCGTCTTCATCCTCGTCCTCCCAGTCACCGCCATACCGCGGGTCACCCTGGTGAGCGCCCATCTGTCACGCGTGTTAGATTTGAAACAAATACGCCACATAGGCACAGCGTGAAAACTCACCTTCTCGATGTCGGCGTTCTCCTCATACTTGACCTCGTCCACCTCATCGGCCTGGATGGGTGCCGCGGGAGGAGGAAGAAGCTTCTGAAGAGCCTCGTAGTCGCTATCGTTGGACAGCCAGCCGTCCTCTGGGAAGTCGACCTTCACGATCAGGTAAAGATCACCTTTCTCCTCTCCCCTCTTCAAGGGCATACCCTCATTCGGGACCTTGAGGACGTCGCCGGGCCGGAGGATCTTGCCGCGGGGGTGGTCAATGTGGATACCCCTGCCATCGAGGTGCTTCAGGACGACACGCGAGAAGCCAGACAAGGCCTCGGCGAGTGTGACATGGAGATCGGCGGAAAGATCGTGGCCGATGCGAGTGAAGCGCTCGTGGGGCTCCTCGACGAGGTGGAAAATCAAGTCGCCAGGTGTCATGTCGGGCATCTGATCGGCCTCGCCCTCGAGCACGATCCGTTCGCCTTGCATAGAGCCGCGGGGAATGTAGAGCTCGAGGGCCTTGTTCTCCTTGACGGTCCGCTTGCCCTTGCACTTCTTGCAGCGATCCTTCTCCTTGTAGTACATGCCGGAGCCCTGGCAGTGGTCGCAAGGGATGACTTCCTTGCGGACGAGGCCGGGACCAACCTGGCGGAAGGCCTCCTGGCGGCCGATACCATGGCAGCGGTCACACTTGTTGGCCTTGACCTTCTCCTTTGCACCGGTGCCCTTGCACTGGCCGCAGATAACCTGCTTCGCAGCGGCGAACTTGACCGTCTTGCCCTTGTAGAGCTCCTCGAGGGTGACTTTGTAGGGTTGCTCTTCGTCGGGGCTGCGTCTGGGGCGCCGGGGCCCGCCGCCGGGCATGCCACCCATGTGCATGCCGAACATCTGGGAGAGGATGTCGTTCAGGTCGACCTCGGCACCTCCGGGCCCGCCTCGTGACGGGTCGAAGGCGGCCATGCCGTGCGTGTCGTACAAGTGACGCTTTTCATCGTCGCGAAGGATTTCGTAGGCTTGCGTGATGGCCTTGAACTTGGCCTCGGACTCGGCGCGGATCTCTTCGGGGACCTTGTCAGGATGGTGTTGCAGGGCCAGCTGGTGGGCGTCAGTACAGCTTCTAGAAAGGCCGACCCGGTTGGGCATGGAATGAGCATACCTTCCGATAGGCCTTCTTGATATCGTTGGGACTGGCAGACTTGTCGACCCCGAGGAGGGCTAAATATCACAGGTTAACGCAATGCGCCTCAGAGGCAATGGTGTTGCCTACCATAGAGATCGATATCCTCGTCCGAGCTGTCCATGGTCGCAGATTTGGTAGGGTTTCCAAATGCCTAAATAATCAACCTTGACAAATCGCAAAATCCAAGCGACGAGGCGGCTAGCAAATGCCCGTTGGTGGGGTGGTTGCTGGAGAACCCTGGAGGACCACGGCTTGGGATGGAGGTCTCAGGGTGGGTGTTGGGTGGAAATTTTACTAGCCTGCAGCAGAAGAGATGCCCCACGTCAGAAGAGCTCTGCCTGACCTCGTGGATGTTTCCTGCTGTGCTCACGAAACAATCGCTTCTGAGCTGAGAAAGAATTAGATCTATGGGTATTCTGACAGGTGTATGTCAGATCTTGCTGGACAGGCAAATGCTCATCAAATATCATCTCTTCTCAACAACGTCCTTCAGTGGTTCAGTTGTTGTAAATCAGCTGGACCAGGCAGAACCACAGAGTGGGGTGCCACTCTGACATGTCGCTGTCTGAGACAATTGATATCTGTGTCCATAACACGCACCTCGCACATTGTCGTGCATCATACAGACAAGAGACATGGGCCACTACAGGTCTCCATTGTTGTCTGCATGGTCATCAGCAAGGAGAGCGAGTGTTGAAGTTCCTTCAACCCTGGGCCTCACCTTCATGTTATCGCAAGCCGCTCCACTGTGTTTCCTATCATGGCAGCTAGTCGCCGCACCGCCACAGATTCTCTACTAGCCACCCTCACCCCTGTCCCTTCAAGTGTCGAGTGCATGGGATTTTGTGGCTCAACTCATCAAACCTCGAACAACACCAAAGTCGACAATGCCGCAACAATAGCCCTTGGCTCCAGCGAAAATGGAGAAGCTTGTTTTGAGGGGCCGGGGTCTCCTGAGAAGGCCCCTGTCTTCAGCATGCACCCGATTGGGGGCGTTTCCTGTTTCCCAGCAGCGCTCTCCTTTCTCATGCGGCTCTCGTCTCACTTTCAACCCCGAAAGGAAGACGTGGGAAGACCGATTCAAGCTGCCTGAGACGCCATGCCGGACTCGCTTTGCGCCTTCTCCAACAGGTTACTTGCATCTGGGAGGGCTGCGGACGGCTTTGTACAACTTTCTTCTTGCCAGAGCAACCGGCGGCCAGTTCGTGTTGCGCATTGAAGACACCGACCGGGTAAGAGGATGCTTCTCGTGAGTAGTTGGCGGACGGCCGTAGTAAAATGCTCATTCAGGTGTAGACTCGCCTGGTATCAGATGCCGAACAAAGGCTGCTTGAAGATTTGAAGTGGGCTGGGCTATCATGGGACGAAGGTGAGCCAGAAATTCGTCTCAACCCAACCAGCAATTGACGCTCACACTCTCGGTAGGTCCGGATAAGGAGGGCCCATATGGACCATACAGACAGGTAAAGACTCTTACGCCATGTTACAGCCAACGCTGTCCCTCTAACTGTCCCAGTCCGAACGGCTACCGCTCTATCAAAAACACGCCGACCAGCTTGTCCGAGAGGGCAAGGCCTACCGGTGCTTCTGTTCGCCCGAGGAACTCGAAGAACACAAAAAGGCAGCCCACGAATGCGGACTGCCCACTCTCTATCCCAAAACATGCCGGAGTATCTCGCTCGAGGAGTCGGATAATCGGGCCGCCAAAGGGGAGCAGTTCGCCATCAGGTTCAAGAGCTCTGAGACGCCCATTACTATCAGCGACATCATCTACAGCCGCTACAAGAAAAGGGAACCCGAGGACGACTTCATCATCATTAAACGCGACGGCTTCCCGACCTACCACTTCGCCAACGTCGTCGACGACCGCAACATGAAGATCACCCACGTCATCCGGGGAGCGGAGTGGCTCATCTCGACGCCGAAGCATGTCGAGCTATATAATGCTTTCGGGTGGGAGCCGCCCCAGTTCGCCCACCTCGGCCTGCTGGTGGATAAGAATCGGCAGAAGCTGAGCAAGCGAGACCAGTCATCAAACATGAGCTTCTATCAGCAGAACCATGTTCTCCCCTCTGCACTGCTCAACTTTTCCGTACTCCTGGGCTGGCGGGGCCACGGCGTGAATGGGGATTTTATGACCATGAAAGAGATGATTGACAACGTAAGCGATCGACTCCATGCTCTGACTACTTTTCATGGGGGTTCCTTTCCATCTTCTCCGGCCTTTCCTTTCCTTTTTTTTTTTTTTTTTTTTTTTGCTTTCTTCCCTGGTTCTTCCTTCTTTCCTCCGTTTCCTTGTTTCCCACCACCCTGGTATCTGACACCCCCATAGTTCTCGCTCAAGTTCAGCAAGGGCGACATCATCGTCCCCTGGCCAAAACTGCGCTTCCTCCAGGAAAAGCACCTCGAGCACCTCATCGACTTCCGAACCCCCGCGGACCAACCCGTCATCGAGCGTGACTTCCTCAACCCCATCAAAGACACCATCGCCGCCGTCGAGCAAGCAAAAACCGACGGCTCCTCACCGGCCCAGGCGACATACCCATCTCCGACCTCGGCAACCGGCTCGACAAGATCAGCCTACTGGAAGAGCGCTATCACTCGGACCTCGCCCGCATGGTCATCACCTCCAAGACGCCCAACCTGGACCCAATCGCCCGCATCCGACAGACCGTGGCCCGCGTTAAGCACTATATCTGGGAGATCCCCGAGGGCGTTATTGAGCTCTCGCTGCGCGAGGGGCAGCTCGAGCCCGAGTTCAGCGTAAGGAGGCGCGGCAGGCTACGCGCCGCGCTGGCGTACCTCATCGACAAGATTAGCGCCGTGCAGGAGCACGACTGGACCCGTGCCGAGCTGGACGTGGTGATGCAGGCGGCGATGCACGAAGACGTGTACAGGGAAATGACGGAGGATTTGGGCATCAAGAAGCACAGGGCCGTGTTCAAGCCGCTGCGGTGGGCGCTGCTTGTGGGCGAGAAGGGCCTGCCGATGGCGCATACGATGGAAATTCTGGGAAGGGAAGAGACGCTTAAGCGGTTGGAGACGGCGAAGGCTATCGTTGATAAGGTGATTGCTGAGGATGAGGGGTTGGCGGTTGGAGAGCAGCATAAGCCGCTGCTTGTCAAAGGGACGGACTCGATCCTTGCCGCGGGGCAGACTGCGGCAATGGAGAGCGGTGAGGCGCCAGCTGCTGAGGCTGAAACGCAGAAGCAGTAGACAAGTGACGATTTCCGTGTGTATCATAGTGTAAACAAGTCCCGATAAGACTAGAGAGTCATGTACAATACCAGCACCTGGGGTTCCTTTTGCCCCAGTGTCTCTTGCCGTCTAATGCTAATATCATCAATTCATGCCGCATCCTACGCTCGCTTTCATCCCCCATCATCCTCTTCCTTCCTCACGAACCCCCCGCGCTAAATATCTGCCCTTTCACCTCTGCCGCCATCAACCCGGCCCTCTCCTTTGCCGCGATCTGCCAACGTCGCTAACAATCTTCTCAATCACCTGATCACTGGCCTTGCCGCTCCCCGGCCCCAGCGACCTCCCCACATCGCCCAGCCCAGCAGCCGCCGCCGCCGCCGCCATCGAGCCCTTGCCCGACTTTGAAACGCCCGCGCCGCCTCCAGCACGCGCTGGGCCACGTCACACATCTGGCTGCTCGCATACTCGCGGTTCGTCAGCAGCGGGTTCTGCTGCGCCAGCGTCTGCACCCAGTACTTGTTCCACAGCAGCTCGAGTAGCTTGCCGTCGAGGGTGGAGCGGAAGTGCTCGACCTGCAGGGCGTAGTATTTTGAGGCGTGCGCGCCAAAGTCCTCTGCCTTCGTCAGGGGCACGGACTGCTGGGAGTTGGAGAAGGTGATGGCGGGCGGGGTTAGCCGTCCGGGTAGGTCCGAACGCGCCGATCTCGACCTTGTTGGCGGAGACGGTGCGGTCCGGGTCGATGACGACCGCCACCATGGGGCCTTGGAGCTGCTGGAGCTGCTGCGTCGAAACATCGATCCCTGAGAGCCAGCAGCCATAGCCCGGGTGGGAGTGGTACCAGCCGATGACGTTCTCCTGGCGGGACTCCTCACGGCAGCGCGACAGGTACTCGACGAGGTACTCGTCGGCCTCGCTCTGGGCGTTGACGCGCGTCTCTGTGCCCTCGACGGGGAGCCGGAAGGCGTCCGTCACCACGAAGGCGGTGCCGTCCACGTACCCCTGCATGATGCCCATGACCTCGAGCGAGCCGCCCGAGCGCGCGTGCATGACCATCTTGACGAGCGCGATGGGCGAGATTCGGACGGTTTTGAAGTAGGTCGGGTCGGTGATCCAGGGACGCTTCGCGCTGGTCTCGGCTTGGGACGGCGCGGACGAATTGAAGAGGGCATCGCGCTGGCGGTCGACCAGCTTGTCGGTCGGTGGGAGCTCTGCGGCATGGCTTGTTAGCATCGCTCTTAAACCATACGAATAGCAGCATTCCGTATTACCCATGGTGACTGTCAATCCTGCAACAGCGGTCGAAAAGTGCTGCCGTGACTGTGAAATGTTGGGAGCTGTTTGCTGGAAGGTTGCCTGCCTGAATGAAGCAAGTGATGGAGGGGCTGGCGGCCTGTTGCTGCTGGAGCTCAGATAAGATAAGAGCCCTGCCGTCAAGGTGCGAGGGTGGTTGTTCGACGGGATCCAAGGTGGGGGAACCAACTTTCAGGGAACAAAGCTTTGAGTGGCCTGCCCTCGGAGAAGATGACGGCCTGTAAAGACGAAGGCTTTATTGCTAACCAACAATGTATGTATGAGCAGTAGGCTCAAAAGCAAATACCCTCCAACGCTCCGAACAATGCAGTGAGTGTTGCCTCCCGCACTTCTATGACTCCTTCACCTTCCATTTTCCAGTCCAAGGGAATACTCCTAGTGTGTTGAAAGTAAATTGAATGTACCCCTTCAGGTCGCCTTCAAGGTCCCCTCTTATTCAACTCCTCGTCCGACTCAACTTCCTCGCTAACCCACTCCCCTCCTCCTCCTCCCCCTCCCTCCAATCACTCCCGCCCCCACTCCGGCTCGCAGTATTCACAACCGTATTCTCCTCTCCTTCAACCGATGCGCCAAAGCATGAATCTTATCCTTCAACCCACCACCGCCTCCAATGCCGCCCGTCCTCCTCCTCTCAGGGCTGTCTTGCAGATTACTTGCGTTCGTGCCTGTCCTTTTCGGCGAGGTAGCGCCCGTGGTGCCCAGCCCGCTGCTACTCCCCGGCCTACTCCTGCTCGTCGCTGCTCCCGTGCCATTCCCTTGTTGATTGCTATTTCCGCCGCCGAAGGGTCTAGACCAGCCACTTGAGGTGGGTCTGAGCAACCCGCTCAGACCGGTCCCAGACTTATGGATCTGCCCCTCAGGCGGCATCGTCATGCTCGGCGTGGGTGGGGCCATCAGGAAACTCGGTATGGCGCCGGTGGCTTGGGTTTGAACGGTGACGTGCGGCTGGCCCTGGCCGGGGATTGACCGGTTTGAGTTTGGACTTGCAGCCCAGAGCGGTGCGAGCGCATCGACGACGCAACACTCGAGCTCCTGCTTGTGGACGAGGGGATCGGAATCGAAGTATGCGAACGGCGGATACTCTGTGGCGGGGAGCGAGAGAAGTCGACGGGGGACACCGCGTACATCGAACTGGAGTCATCCCCGCTATTATCGCGCGATTCAATCGACGACGCGCCCGGCGTGGCCAACAGCACCGAACTCGTCGCCAGCTCGCGCAACTTGCTCTGCTGCGCGGTGTTCGGCCGGTGCTTGGAGAACTTGTTGCCGATAATGGCGCCCGTGTGGCTAATGAGAGCCTTGATGACGCGGCTCTTGAGGGCGAGCGCGAGGTCGAGGTTGGACCACGTCTTGTTGCGGTACTCGATGGTGGGCAGGCGGAAGACGAAGTCGTGCACGTCCTCGAAGTTGCGGTCGCCCTTGCCCTTGTAGCTGAGGCAGAGGACGACGGACGGCATCTTGATGTAGGCAAAGGTCATGTAGTTGGACGCGCGGTCCATCATCTTGGAGAGGTCGTCGGAGTGCTTGACCTTGTCGCCCTCGGTGGAGCGGTGGCGGAGGATGAAGCGCGAGCCTTTCTTGTTGTTGGAGTCGCCGCTAAGGGAGACACCGTCTTTGGTGGAGAAACCGGTGCCTGTCCTGCCGATGCCGGGGCGCGGAGTGTTCAGCGCAGGGAGTCGTATGACCGCTTCTTGTTGATAGACTTGAAACTAGTGCCGGAGCGGAAAGTCGGAATGAAGTACCATCGCCCGAATGAATGCTAAGCGCTGTCTGCTTAATATATGCCTCGTCGGGATCAGACATCAGCGTCGGCCGCAGGCGGAGCTCAAGAGACCCTGGGCGTGTCTCGAAGGGCACCGCGTCTTGGTCTTTCTCGGCTTTTCCCACCCGGATAGACTCGGACAGCGATTCATTGTCCGCCTCGTCTTCTTCGTCTTCGAGAAGGGTCTGCTTGAGCATGAACGGCGAGTCGTTCTTGCCTGAACCTTTCCCGCCGTCCGTGCCTGGGAAGATATACTCGAACAACCTCTTGCCGATCTCGTGCTCCAGCTGGATCTTGAGCGGGAAAAGATTCACCTCGAAGTGATCCATCACAGGGATGCCCGCAATGGCCTCAAGCATGTTCCAGTACACCCGTATCATCGGCTGCGAGCCGGTATCAAAACCCCGCTCGCTCCCTCGACGTAAGGCGCCACCATCGCCGGATAGATGGCGTCTGGAAGCAGGTTCAGCCCGAGAATCCTGCCAACCTGGAACAAGTTGATGTGCGAACCATCCGAGTTGTCGATCCGATCGTACTCAGCATCCTTGAGTTGCAGCTCGACAAGCGGCTCGTTGTTGTCCGTGATCAGCTGCCAGACGATCTCCTTGGCCATGATGCTCCACTTCAACAGCGCACTGCTCGTGGTATTGTCAAACTTCCTCTGGCTTGAGGTAATCGCCTTCATCATGAAGAACAGCTCGTCCTCGCACGCCGCCAAATCCTTCTCCAGCACCAGCCGGTCTTTCCACCCCTTCTTGTCCAATTGTCTGGAGTGAATCTGGAAGTGCGTCTTAATTTCCTCGAGCTGCCGCACCCGCTCCTGGAGCTTGATCACCATCTCCGGGACACCTCTCAGATCACTAAAGTCGGAGGCGAGCATGATCTTCTCCAGCCTCTCGTTGCGCGTCTTCTCCAGCGGCTCGCTGTACATGAGCAAGTCGAGCACGATGACGTAGATGGCATAGTACTGCGACGAGTTGCACAGCGCGTGCGCCTGCGGGAACTCAACCCAGAGGTTGTCGGTGCGGCTCTCGGTGCTGTCCTGCAGCGCGGCGTCGGGGCCGTCGCTGCTGGTGTTTACCTCGTCGTTGTACTTGAGGCGGAGCGTGTTAAACTTGTCGTAGCGGAGCGTGGCCGACGTCTTTTGCACGACGCGCTTGAAACCGAAGGTCAGACTGGAAGTCAAACATAACCTCCATGGGCACCAGGGCGGCCAGGAGGAGCTGAGGGTGTACCGTAGGTGTTGCCGGAGTACATGGACACCAGCTGCGTCGAAAACCACTTCTGGTGGGTCACGAAGAACTGCGTGCTGTCCATGTTGACGAGGAAACGCCGTTGAACGAGACCGCTGACGTTATCAGAGATCCTGCTCTTGTCGAGGACGTCGACCACCTTGAGCTCCATGCCCTTGGACGTCGTCAGAACCACATGCTTTTTGTTCTTGTCGCTCTGCAGCTGGATCTGCGGCGCGATCAGTCGGACGTGATAGCTGTTCTGAGCGGTGAACTCGTCGGCGATACCGCTCGACAGATCGGCAATGGCTGGATGCGTCCCAGCCCCACCAACGTCGTCGCTGCTAGTGAACTTCTTGCTGTCCTGCAAGATCCGACGGATCCTGTCCTCAATGTCTTTCGCGACATCACGATCTGTCCCGTTCACGCCAGGGGTGGTGCCATCGCCTCCGGGAGTCGCGACACTGCCGGCTTTACCCGTCTTTGACTTAGACTGCTCCTCACAAGGTCCATGATGAACTTGACCGCCGGGCGAGACAGGTAGTAGACGAAACCCCTGCGCTGACCGACCTGATGCATGTAACGGAGGATGATGTTCCTCAGGGTGTTATTCCATTTGAGCTGCATGTTGTGCACCACGAACCGATTCTTGAAGTCGCTCGCAAACTCGGCGGCGGCAGGCGTCGTCATGCTCCCTTGCAGACTCGGGGTAGGTCCGGAAGATTCATCAGAGCCTGAAGACGATTGGCTTTGGCTGCTGTTTGAAGGAGAATGCGGCGTCATCTCTGCCAGCATGCCCTGCAAAAACGCCTTCTTTCCGTTGAGAACGCCTGTGTGTCGACTCAGGATCTCGAACTCAGCCCCGAGGTCGGCGTCGGGATCGTCACCTCGGACGAGACGAAGCTCAACCTCGCCCAGGTTCCGCGAATGTGTCTCCATCTGCTCGTCCAGTTGCTCCAATCGCCGGCGGATGAGCTGACACTGCACCCTCCTAGGGTCGTCGTCCTGACTCATGATGCAGAAGTGAGTTGGTTCCTGGCCAAACGGACTGGTCTGTCCGGATCGCCATCGATGATGCCGTTAATGTCCGTCTGGGGAAGTAAGTGATGCGAGGGCAGAACGCGAGCGGCAGGATCTTGGTGTGGGTTCGGTTCGTGGGCAGGATCCAGTCAGCTCGACAAAGTCGTCCATGTCGATCCACGTCAGATCGTTGTCAGGGATGGTGAAGCGGGAAAGGTCAGTACCGTCTCCCTCCTGGTCGGTGATGAGGTCGAGAGAGAATACCTCATCATGGCGTCTGCTGTGGTGCCCCGGATGCTAGCCGAGATAAGCACGGAGATGTCTGCTGAGACGAGATCCAACTGCCCTGCGTGATCTTCATGCCGCTGGTTCTTGTCTGCGTCTTGCGGCCGGGTCTCTGGTGTTGAACTCTTCTCGCCTCTGGTGCAGGTCCAGCATGAAACTGTCGAGTCGGACCTTTATGCCCGTCGCCGAAACTGCATTCTCAGAGTAGTCCTCCGCATCTTTGTGCTTGTAGATGTGACTGATAAACAACGGCGCCAGTAAGAGGTTGTACTTGATTGTGCCAAGATGTCTGCCGAACTTCTTGCTGTTCTTCTCCCGACCGGGCCAGAGCGAGCCCTGTCGGATCGGCAGAGAGAGCGGTCCGGAGAAGAGGACCACCAGGCGAAGAAGTGGGTGAAGAAGCGAGGTGTGAGGTGGACAGTGTTGTAGCTACGCGAGGGCTCGTTGATTGACCCGACCATTCTCGGTCGACGGGGGCTCGGACTGCCACAGACAGGTGGATGTGCTGACTGCGGAATCCACGGAAAGCGTCGTATGGCAGACCATCCTCTGCCTTGGCAAGATGCGGTGCCTTGAGCACGACATCGTAATGTGGTTTGAAGTTGAAACTCCTCTTGCCGTCTTCGATCGCGCGCTCAAAGACAAGGCCTGCCAGTACCTGGACTTTGCCAGAAAGCTTCATGACAACTTTTTTTGAAGGCGGCGCCGGACTGTTGGCTGGCATCGCTCATGATGCTGTCATCTTCGCCGTGCAGACGCCGTGACTCGCGGACCTGATGGCTGTAGTCTGGAATCGCCAGGACGTACTCGCCGCTGTCAACGGTCATGAAACGTTCGATCATCAACGCTGTGGATGTTCCATCTCACATCGTTCCGCCAGCACATGATGAACCCTGCACCATTCCCTGTGACCTGATAAGGGTTCTGGAGCCCTTTAGCGCGAGGTGTACGTCGCCATCACCGCGCCAGGCCACTCTCATCCGCGAGTGGAAGTTGAGCCGGATCTTGTCCCAGAAGCCGACTTTTTCGGATGGATCGAGCTGCGGTTTTTGTCATGGACTCGATCGCCATCATCATGTCTTGAATCGCGGGCTGGTAGGACGGGCCCCAGGTGATATGAGATGGGGTTGGCCGTGTGGATGTCGATGCTCATGTCAGAGAACGTCTTGACTGGCCCAATCGTCCTCCGTACGTCTACGGCAAAGCTCCCCACGTTCGAAGTTATCGGGTCCAGGCTGCGCGGCGGCACGATCGTGGACTCTGAATTTTTCGAGTTGACTCTGGTCCGCGGTATTCTTCAGCGATGACAAAGTCCGTTGCCATGGACAGAGCTGGGAGCCGCACCGACTGATTGGGCTTCGTTGCTGGCACGTGCAAGAGCGGTAGAGGATAGTCCCTCAGCGTTATCCTCGCTTCTCCCATGTCGACCCGGAGGCTCATAGGCACGAGCAAGGCGTACTTCATGTTTCCTTGGCATGCCCTTTCCAACCTTGTGGAGGAAGTCCGGAAGCTCTTTGACCGGGAAGGATGGCTTATCGATGACGATGTGGATGGTCATTGATGAGCGTGGCCATCAGCGCGGGGCGCTGTGGCAACCTCCAGAATCTTCTCATTGTCCTCCAGGTCGTCAGGGATCTCGTTCGCACCCCAGAAACTTGAGCGCATGTCCTTCACCGCGTTCCTGGCAATATCATACTGCCGGTCAATCCGCTGCTTCCATCTTGGCGTTGTGCATATTCAATTTGTGTCTTGCCTCGCTGATCGAGACGGGTCTTTCCGCTAATCGTGCGGGCTCCTTCCGGATCATACCTCGGTGCCCGGCCACGCCGGGACATACTGCGGGACCGGTGCTGGCTGTCAGCGCTGCGGCTTCTTGCATGCGAGGTGCCGGGCGTGGGAGGTTCCTCTCGGGGGGCAGCCGAGCGAGCGCGCAACTTCACCCCTTTTCTGGATTCCTCCTCGTGGATTTCTTGACCTTGACACGGAAGGCTTCCTCGCGGGCCTGACGTTGTTTCACCTCAACCAGACCAGCCGGTAGATGACGCCAAGCTTCCATTCGAAGGCGCCGTCTTCCAGCTCAAACAGGAGGTTCTTTGCTCTGAGTGAGACTTTTGGGACGTTCTTGGGAGCTTCCGGTCCCTTGTCGAGGATGTACTCGTTTGTGCCGGTCTTGAACCGGTGGTGGAGTTGGATGACGGACTTGAAGGTATTGACAAAGTTGTCAGTGATCTTGTATACAACCATCTCGTGAGGCACCGCAAAGCGAATATTTTCCGACACCACGTCAAACATGCGGTCTTCGCGCAGGGCTCCGCTGGCAAGTTTATGTCGTGATTCCCGGTAGTCCACCCGAGCATTTTTGATGCTGACAATTCTGGCCCACACTCTTCGCATTCTGGGGGCTTCGGCATACAGCCGGATCAGCTTGGCTTGGAGGAACGGAGGTGACCATCGATGGCGTCCAGCCTCCATGTTGTAAATGTGAAGCATTATCGGCGGATCCGAAGGCAAGTCAGCCTTGACCTGGATGAGAGTCGCCTTGAAGTCGACCGCCACTAGCTCAGGAACGGCACGCCAGGATTCAGCATCGGCCATGGTGAAATCGGAGGATATGCCGCTTGGAGGCGGTGACAGATGGCCAACGACCTGTCTTCGTGGTGACATGGGCGGGGTCATCGGCACCGTGGTGTCTTTGCTGGATCTCATGAATGCCTTCCGTAACGTCGAGACAGCCCCCGACGGCATAATGCCGGTAGAGAGAGTACTGGACCATGAGCGTCCTGATGTGCGAGTGGATGTGGAACACTGGGCCCTGGTGGTCACTCAGGGTCGAGAGGGCAAGTTCGAACTTCGGGATGCTCAGGAATGGTTCAAATTCCCACTTCTCTGCCGACTCAACCATGAACACTTCAAATCCTCTGACGTGTAGGGAGATACGGCGTCCCGCCGTCGTGATGGTACTTCTTCCTGGGAGATGCTGGGACAGGTCTCAGCAGGTCGTTCTCAGGGGACATCATCCCGCGGCTGCTAGCCCGTCTCCGAGATGGCCGCCTCTGCAAGCCATCGAGCCTTTGGGCACGGTAGTCGACCGACCAAGAGTCCAGCTCAATGGCAACGCCTCTGGAGTCTTCTGAAATCTCCTTGTCCACACCCGCCACTTCGATGCGGCAATCTGAGCACTGTAGCTGGAAATGCAGCAGCCAAGCAGGCAAGCCGCGGAGGAAGTTGGAATGTTGGGAGTCTTGGAGACAGCGCGTTTGTCGGGCTCGACATTGAGGCGCAACTGGCGCATGATCTGGCGCAGACCATCCCGGATCTCCTCTGACCATCTTCACGGTGAAAGTTTCAAGGTTTCCGGTCGCCACCACGTGGACATTTGGTGAGGCGTTCAGCTGCACTTTGACTTCGAAAGTCTCCATCTCCAGAAGGTCGAATCTGCTTCCGGCACAGGTCTGGTAGTAAAGGTTGTGTGTCTGGACTCTCATGGTCGCAGCCAAGGAGTAATGGAGCTCTTCGACTGTCGAGTGGAAAGACTCCATGTCCAAAGACACGGAGGAGATGGATGAGATGATGAGGTCGAATTCATCCGGGTCCGCTGATTTCTGGACCGGCGGGAGCGTTACCCTCACGACCGGCTCATGCACAGAGAACTTGATGTTGGCCTTGGGGAGGAGGCGCGAGATGAGCATGTGGCGGTGTTGTGGACGTGCTTTTGCTGGTTTCGGCTTCCGTTGCAACATCGCCAGTAGGAGAGGGAGATGTCGGGGATCGAGGTCGACGGACGGGGAGGTCACGACCGAGTTGGCAAACAGGATATTTGCGTTCCGTTCTTCGGCGCTGCCTTCAACAAGCTCGACCGTCTTGGAGGGCAGGGTGGTCTTCGCAGTTGTGGTAGCCATTGGGATGTACATGATGCGCTCTGGCTTCCCATGCCCGTCGTCCAGCCCGATCGATATAGATAGCGCCGCAGCCAATGCTTCGTGGGCGATGTCCTTGGAAGGGAAGTACATCCGGTGTGCGGGCGACTTCGGGTCGAGTCGGTGGAGGTCAATGCCCACTTCTTTCATGGATGCAGTGAGGGGGATCGGCGTGCCGGCAGGCTTGATCGCCTCGATCCTCTTGGTGAGGCCGACGAAACTGACAGCGAACTGGACTTCTTTGATACCCCTGAGAACGGAGCTGAAAAGCTCCTTTGAGTCGGAACTGTCTGCATCAACTCGCGGTTGGTGCTCCCCGGGACGTCAAGCTCCTGAATCACGCGGTCGACAATCACGTCGACTGGCTCCGACTTGATAAAGCCTTTGTCCTTCTGGGACCGAATCTTCTTGTATTGCGCGACACTGTGGTGGACATCGTCGTACGGAATATGGAGGCGGCCAAGCTTGAGGGCTATGGCAGTGTCGCGAAGGCCGTCAAGGGCCTCGTACAGATAACCGTGAATGTTCAGCGTAGCGGTGTCCAAAACCTCGAGCGACTCCTTCCCATCGGCGGTAAACAGCACACTCCGCAGGGTCATGATCCATTCCGCTTGCTGGTGTGGGGACGGCTTCTCTGTCCTTCCCGGTAGGTAGAAGCGCGCGCGGTCAACCATGTCCGCCTGGTGTCGACCGCAAGGGTGAAGCTCCCCATCTGCAAGTTTCCAACGCCCGTGATATTGATGGTCGAGTTGGTGGCCACGATATCGACCATCCGAATCCAGTTCACCCTCTGTGAAGACGCTTGATCCGATCCTTGACCCTCGTCAACCGCCTCCACGTCCTGCTTCGTTCGCCCGGGTCGGGATCGCGGTGGGGTTCTCGGTGTCGCTGGCGTCTTCGGGGTGGTCGGCCTCCGGTCTCGTTCGACGGCGTCGGAGTCGGAGGAGTTCCCATCCTCGGACATATTGCCTTTCGCCTTGCTCTTTTCAAGCTCCCCAATATCCACCGTGACAGCAAATTCGTCCACCACCACGCTCAGCCAAGTCGGTTGGGCGAAGGTCGGGCGGTGGACGTTGAGTCCCAGCCCCGGATCTCGATTCGGACGCCATCGCGCGGAGTGTAGGCGAGCCGCCGGAGGGAAAAGTAGCCGATGCGCTGGATCGATACGCCCGTGATGATACGGATAACAGCAAAGAGAACGAAGGACGACAGGTAGAGCAGGACGAGAATGCCGAATATGAAGGTCGGATTAAGGAGGGCCATTTCGGGGAGCATGGGCGACAGGTACCAGCGACCGACGCGGGCGCCCATTACTCGGAAACCAAAGCAGATCGTTCCTCCAAAAGTCGGGTCAACAGGGCGAGGCGCAACGGCCAGACTTGCGGCCTGGTATGATACCGTCACTTGCGCGACATGCTGAGCAGTGCCGTGGTCGAGTCCGTTCGTTCAGTGGCAGGTACTTCGGCGTTAGTTGCACCGCTGCGCCGTGGAGTTCCAGTTGGCGTCGAGTTCTACCAACGATGGGCACAGAAAGAAAGGGCGTCCCCGCAATCAGTCACAAACCCTCGGCCAAAAGAATCCTGAAGCAAGAGAACAGGACTGACTGCCAACTGAATGAATCCAACGGGCTCGACAGCAAGGTGCCGAAAGAGGCAAAGGGGAGGGAGGGAAGCTCTGTCAGCAAGTCGCGCCAAGGAATGATTGAACAGCTGGATCCAATTCACAAGGAGCGCCAGGCAGGGTGGGATGGAGCTGGCTTTGATAAACCCCACCAAACCAGGCAATCCAGCCCTGGCTTGCCCTGTCTGCCAGCGTTAGCGCAGGACAAGCGACAGGGGCGTACCTTCGACTTCGAAGGATTCGAGAACAATCAAGGAGCGGGGATCCACCGGCAACTTCCAGCCCTCCCCTCCAGCCCAATCCGCCCTTTGCGGCCGCGTTCGAACGGAAGAGGCGAGGAACGACGTGTTGGCAGACACAACGTCAAGCGCGTTTGAGGCGATGGAGGGAGGCAGTCTTCCGTGCTGGTCCTGACAACCTGGTTCACGGCGGCGTGTTCGAATGAACAACCTCCCTCCACATCACTCACATACGGCCGACTACTGCCCCTTTAAAGGTCGAAGCAAAAAGAGAATATTATTTTAAGTTCTCCGTCTTAATTTGTAGAAGCAACCCGCGGAAGTAACAGCAATCAGGACATCGCCGCCAACTCCTTGCTCGATCATCTGGGACCCACCCAGTCCAAGTGTCTCACGATACCTTGAAGCAGCCCACCCATCCAGCCATTCCTCAACTCATCTCCCAGTAGGCGGCTCCAACGGCTGGTACTGCATCTCGTTCGTCGCCACGGTCCGTGGGAAGAGCAGGTTGCCGCTGCTGCTGTTTCTTCTTCTTGGACCATACCCTGAACCAGAGGTGTAGCAGGAAGAGGAGTGTCACGAAACCGGCAGCTGGGTTGGTTCCGCCTGCTGGGATGGTGCGTCTACTGGGTTTGTTGGCCCTGGGAGGAGGAGGAGGGGGAGGAGGGAGTGGTAGTTGGTGACGCAGTAGGCTGCGTCGGGACCAGAGGTGCGTTCGACTCGTTAAACCGTTCGGTGCTCGAACGCGCTGGTATGCTCGCCGAGGTTGCTGTCGCTCTTGCCGACTTGAATCCGGGACCGAGGACGATGTTGTGAGAGCCCCAGTCGCCTGCTTCAGGTCGGACTACTGGATAAGGAACGCACCGCCTCTTGCTTTCCTTTGACGTGCGCGGAGAAACTGGTCTACCCAGCAGAGCAGGCCTCGGTGGTGCCCTCGGCCAGGTTAAGACAGGGCTAAAGCTCGGCTCGTCGCAAAGGAAGGCCTGGTTGATGTAGCAATTGTCGCCGAGCAGACTGTTCGGAGTGTTAGGCCATTAACCTGCGGTTTAAGGGGGTATATGAGCAGCAAAGGGACCTACGAGCTCTCCGGTGCAGCACCATCTCTTGTCCTCTTGTCTAATTCGTTTGACAGAAAGCGGGCTGTTTCCCTTCCCGTGCACTGGAGCACTGGTCACTGGAACGTATAGTTCATGGTTTGGCATCCTGCCTATTGTGCTTGCCAGCGAAAGTTTTGCCTTTTGCATTCGTACTGGTACAATGTGTCGGAAAGCGTATCTGCCTTTTCTTCCCTCTTAGTTGTTGCTGTTTCTTGATTCTATTTCTCTCTCTTTCCCTCTATCTATCGCTCTACTCACTTTTCGCTTTGTGCTTTTTGGTTTTCCCTCTTCCTCATTTTTACGCTTTTTCCTATTTCTGTTATTATCTATTTTTTTTTTTTCAACTTTTATTATTTTCTGTTTTTGTTCTTTCACCTCTCCCTTTTGAAGTGTAATGTCCCAGGCATGGGGCCATACTTCCACTCTCACTTGAGTACAGCAGTGAGACTTGGTAAGCGCTTCGAGTCACTAGAATCACGACCAAAAGCATCTGAGCATCCACCCCCCTCAATCAAGAGGGAGAAGGGGCTTCGTGCCGCAGGTTAGGGTCAGGAGGTATTTCTTGTGTGGTCGAGTTTCTACTCTCTTCCGGGCCTGTATTGATCTTGTGTCCATGGATGACGGTCAGTTTGAGTTGTACCTGCTTGGTACGAAGTTGATGAAACTGATGGTACGGTAACAAAGTCTCACTTGCTCTACCCCAAACACTGGGAAGGAAATGATAAAGATCGAAGTCATAAAAGACGGCCGTTCCGTCCAAGACCATGATAAAATCCACAAATACGTACAACTACAATATCGTAGCATTGAGCAACAGAACCCCAGCCGGTGTGCAGCGCATTGCATCCAAGTCAGATATTTCTCGGAATGAAGCCGTCGTCAATAGACTTCATTGTACGAACTGTTGACACGAGCGAATAAAGAAACACAGTATTCCGCGCGGATAGTCAACTAGTCCCAAACAGTCCGGGTGGTGTCGGAAAGCCGCAGGTAACGGCGCAGGTCAGACAGCAAGCATCTTTGCCGCCCGCAACCCGCGACCTCGTCCTGGTCTCATGTAAGCAACCACCCACTCTGTTGGTAACAGGTCGGGTCCGGTAGTGGGACACCGTGCAACAGATGTCCGGCGCAATTGCGCGGCCGGTATCCTCCCAAAGCCTGGTTTACATCAAATGGCAAATGGACCATCAAGCTCAAATCCCGTCTGCTGATTCACGCTTGCAGTCTCTCCATTTCTTTCGCTGTTTCAACACTAACGCACCAATGCCGTGATGTCAGTCCGCTCCAGCACCCGGGGATCCGTGATACCCATCATCGCCTTGGTGGTATGCAGCTGGCTCCTCGTCCTCCACTTCCACCTCCAATGGGACTGGCTCCCCTCCTCCGACCCTCTTGCCGCCTCCCCACCGCCAGCAGTCGAGATCGTCGTGGCAAGCCTCCAGAGCGAAGACACCTCCTGGTTCCGGCACTACCTCCCACGCTGGTCCCACGCCATTTACGTCGTCAACGACCCGTCAGCTAAGCTCACTGTCCCGGTAAACAAAGGTCGCGAGGCAATGGTCTACCTCACGCACCTCATCGACAGTTACGACAGGCTAGCCGACACTACCGTCTTCCACCATGCCTCCCGCTTCGCTTGGCATAACGACGACCCGGATTACGACGCCCTCCCCGCCTTGCGTAACCTCAGGCTGGACTATGTGCAGTCCACTGGCTATGCCAACCTTCGCTGCGTGTGGACGCTGGGATGTCCTGTAGAGATCAGGCCGCATGATGATGCCGCGGCGGACTGGAAGCTTGGGAATGGGACTAGCTCATCGTCGACTGCGGACCGAACGCTAACGGCGAGGGAGATCTATAAGCAGGCATTTGAGCAGCTGATGCCAGGGACAGAGGTGCCGGAGGAGGTTGGCGTGAGCTGTTGTTCGCAGTTTGCCGTCTCGCGCGAGGCGGTGCGGACAAGACCGAGGGAGGATTATGTCCGATGGAGAGAGTGGCTGATTGAGACCCCATTGCCGGATGATTTGAGCGGGAGGGTGTTCGAGTATTTGTGGCATAGTGAGTGCCTGTTCTCCCTTGGGTCCGATGGCCACATTTGCTGACCGCGTCCAGTCATCTTCGGCAAGAAATCGGTGTTTTGCCCTTCGGTCAGAGAATGCTACTGCAGATTATATGGACTTTGCGACTTGAACTGTGACGGACATCAGTGCGACGGCAGATACGTCTTGCCGAAGTACTCGACGATGCCCGACGGCTGGCCAAGGATTGGATGGTCGGGAGAAGAGAGAAACTTCTCTGGCCCGCTATGAAGCTGATAGGATTTTGGCTTCAACCCTTTCGAGTCGACTCTTCGATTGAGGGGATGAAAATATCGGACCATTGGGGCCCATCCGGCCCTGCCAGGTCGGTGTCATCCGATTGCGTCACTTGCTAGAAGCATGGACAAACGCAGAATGGTAAGAGTCCAATGCCCATGGTTTGCCAACTCGCTCTGCGGTTGACCGTGTTACAGCGGGAACTGTCAGGCTAGGTGGCAAAACACTTCCCAACGCCTATCTCCTAGGGTATGTGGTGTTTGAGGGCAGGTAGCGACAGTTTGAACACGCTGGATGCAGTCGGCACCGGCTGCAAAGTCTTAAGACTGGAGCACCTGTCAGATGATAGTGTACCATGTAGAAATGGATGACCACAGTTACCTCATGTTGCCCCTGGTGTCATCTTGGACAACTGATTACAATTGTTCAGCCATTACCCTACACTAGATGGTACAGCTGCATCCATCGACGAAGCTCGGTATCATGTTGCCTACCGTCAAGCCTTCTCCGAGGATGATGTGGTGCTGGTCCCGGGTTCTTGGCTCTCTCCCATTTTCGTCTGTCTTTCGGATTCGCGTAGTTCTTTGATGTGGTCGTCCACAACGGCAATATCGGCCTCGACCCGGAGCAGCTTTTCCTCAAGCAAGTTCGCATAGTCTTCGTCAGACAGTGCCGTGACGGGGCTCCATCTCGACCAAAAGCCCTTGTTCGTAGTTAGTGGAGCGTTTGCTGCCTTCGCTGCCCGCCAGTTGACGATGGCTTGACCTCCTGCGCCAAACAACGAGAACATCAGTGCTCCAGGGAGTATATTTCTCGGACCCCCTGCGACATGTCAGTCGTCCATTGATGGCCACAACGTCTTTAGGACTTACTCAACGCGCCGCCAATGGTTCCAGCAACACCGCCTGCCACGGTGCTCGCCTTCAGCTTGTCCCTGGGCGTCTGCTCTCCCTCTCCGAAGTACTTCAATCCGACCTGCCGGGCCGCTAGGGGCTGTCAACATCACAGAGCATCCTGATACAGAGCGGCCGGCTCACCATAATAACTGGTGCCCAGGGTAAACCACTGCCCGCCTGAGATTATGGAGAAGAACAAGGTAGGAGCAGACCGGACGATACCGGCTGCAGCTCCAGCAAACAGACCACAGGTGCCTGGCAGATGTCAGAGGCCTAGCCATGTACATGAAAATATCATTTCGGTGCCCTACCTGCAACTGCGCCGACTTTGAGTGATGGGGCAAGGATCTCCATCACCTCTGGCGGAAGTGACTGCTTCTGTTTCGATGGCCTCCTCTCTACTGCAGATGGTGTCGCTGCGGATGGCGGGACATCTTTCTCGGTCTCATTCCGAGTGCCCTCCTCGGTGGGAAGAATGACACGCTTCATCGGTGTGGATAAGACTTTCGAGAGTTCCTTGGATCTCAGATCCTCATGAGATGAAGCACTACTGCTAGGTGGCCGGGGAAATTAGGGGTGGAAACACAGTGCTCCTTCCAGTACTTAGGAGGTCGTTCACGAGGTTGTTCCGTGAGGATTGGGGTCTAAATTCCCAATGTCTGTGCTCAGCTGCACTGGAGTTCCAGTGTTCCAGTGGGCAGGACTTCTGAAGCATGGGCACAATGCAGATGTTGCTTCCCCTGATCTGCGCTAAACCCCTTTTGCCCTAGCGTGACTAACGAGCCACACCAGCATCCGCCCACTTCCTTGCCGAGCGGAAAAAAAAGTTCAACCCTGACTGCTCAATCCATCTCACCTAATAATTTTTCGCTTCCGCCCGCAATCCTCAAAAACCACGTTACGTGAACAATTGTCCGGTCGCGGATTGCAAATATTCACCCTCACCCCATCTGTCTCCGCTTGCACCGCATCCGGGGTCGTCGACTAAGTTCGTCCGAGCATCAAACAACCCTTTGATCGTCAATCCTCGGAGACCCGCATCTCCGACCGACTCCCTTCTCACAGCGCGCTCGGTGGTACATCGTTGCGCGCCGCGTGGGTAGAAAAACCGCAATCATGGGTGAGCACCGCCCACTGCCCCTCCACGCCCATCTGCCGAGACCAAGACCGCGGGGCATCCATCCCACATCCAACTGTTCGCTGACACCCGATTTCCAGCGCCGAAGAAGAAGGAAGTCCAGAAGCTGTCGCTGGGCGACTTTTTGGCCGATAGCAGTGAGTGTTCCCCTCCATGCCAAGCCCGCTGCCACCAGTTCAAAGTGGCACGACCTCCTTCTTTCGACCGCGCACTGACCCAACCGAATAGGCTTTGGTGGCGGCGGCTCGTGGGCCGACGAGGTCGAGGACACCTATGGTGAGTGCCACCCCCGATGAACTGTTCTTAATAGTTTTATGCTGATTTTGCTAGCCTCTGGTGCGCACCGTGCAAAGCGAATCGAACTGGGGATCAAAGTACTGACCGTCTCCAGGCACTCAGCCGCTCCCCCCTCCGGAGCGTCGCATGCCGACCTCCTCATATGGCGCCAGCAATGATAGGGGTATGCTAGGCCACCTACCGCCGTGTTTTCGCACTCGATATTGACTGCTGTTGCCCAGGCTACCACTCGCTCCGCGACAACCTTCCCCAGAAGCTCCCCGAGAAGCCGCCTTTTACCCTCCATCTCGGCAACCTGTCTTACGATGCGACCGTCGACACCGTCACTGAGTTCTTCGAAGGGTGCAACATCGTGAGCGTTCGCATTATCGAGGACCGCGAGCAGAACCGGCCCAAGGGATTTGCATATGCCGAGTTCGCCGATCTCGAGGGCTTGAAGACGGCTCTGACCCGTGATGGACAGACATTCCAGGGACGCAGCATCCGCATCAAGGTTGCCGATCCCCGTAAGCTTTGCCCTTCTCGCAGTTGTTCTTGCACATACAGTGTCTGACCATGTTCCAGCGAGGGGTGGCTTTGAGAGGACAGAATCTATTCGTGAGCTCGACTGGTCAGCACGGAGAGGCCCGCTGGCCGACCTCCCTGGCCGTGGTGGTGTGCGCCGTGGCCCCGATTTCGGTGAGCGCCGCCGTGAGTTCCAGCCCAGTGATGATGGCAAGGTCCGCGATTTCAGCAACTGGGAGAGGCGCGGCCCCCTGTCGCCCTTGCCCCAGCCAGAACGCCCCGAGTCCCGCGAGGGTTCTCGGTCCCGTGCCATGGACGCCCGATCCGACTCGTTCCGTGACAACCGGAGAGCGTCGCCTGCCGCCTGGGGTCCTGGTGAAGGTCGCCAGGAGGGCTCTCGCCCGCCCCGTCGCGAGTTCAGCGACCGTCCTGAGCGCCCGGAGCGCGTCCCGACCGCCGCCGAGAAGGACTTCAACTGGCGGAACAGCATGCGCCCTGACGCCTCTGTCAAATCGCCCGGTCAATCTCGGGATGGCAGCGACGCCCCACCTTCTCCCTCGCCCGCTGCTGCTCTCCCTGCCGGCCGCCCCAAATTGAATCTTGCCAAACGGACTGTTTCTGAAGCGACTACTGCCGCTCCTGCCTCCACCCCCAGCGACTCGAAGGCTAGCCCGTTTGGTGCCGCACGTCCTATTGACACGGCTGCGCGCGAACGTGAAGTCGAAGAGAAGCGCCTGAGGGAGAAGAGGGAGGCGGAGGAGAAGGCGAAGGAGGAGAAGCTGGCCAAGGAAGCTGCTGCCAAGGAGGCGGCTGAGAAAGCCGCTGCTGAGAAGGCTGCTGCTGAGGAGGCGGCCAACGCCAACGGAGCAAAGCAGGAGGCCCCTGCGGAGGAGGCCAAGGCTGCTCCTCAGGAGGGCGCGGCCACTGAAGCTTCCGGCGAGCAAAAGCTCCCTGTCCGTGCTCGTGAACCTCGGGAAGCTCCCAAGTCGCGGGCCGTCGAGAGCGGCAACTGAGGTCCGAGCCGCGTGCCACGCCCGGGTGGCCACGCTCCTAGTGCCCCCCGCCCGGCGGCCCCGCTCGTGGTCCTCGCGATGCCGCCCGTCCTCCTAGAGCTAACGGCAGCGGCCCTGCCCCGCAGCAGCCGCAGTCTCCCAGCGTCGAGCAGGCTCCCGCAACTCCCACCGTTGATGAGGATGGCTGGACCACCGTCACCGTTCCCAGCAAGGGCCGCCGGGGCCAGAGCAATCGCCCTTGAGCATTTCAATACCCTCCAAGACTGGCCTCTTCGACCACCGGGAGATACCTGGTTGGGGGTGCCTAGATCTTGAAACCCCCCCCAACCCCAAGCCCAAGATCCTGTCGCGGTGACGACTTCTCTCCCTTCCCTCACAACAACACTCGCTTCGCCACTACCAACACTGTTGCGTCGTTGGCTTGGCTTGGATAGGCCGGCATCAGCACTATTGAGATTACCGACCACCTCGCAGTTTTCCCTCTTGTGCAGAGCGAAGCCCCTTGCCTTTCCTCGCATCATCGATCGCCAACTCTCGGGATTGCGGATTTGCCGTTCGTCTTCCCTGCTTCATCAGCCTGACATGCGCCAACAGCCGAAACTGGCCGATACACCCCAGCGATTTCGATCCATCGACATGAATTTCTCTCCAGCTATACCAAAAGTATGCGTTCCTCGCAGTTCCTTGGCCATGACATTCTATGCAGGAGGAAACGGCGCGGATTTCTCGATTCTAAAAATGGGGGGGCCCTTCTGGCCACACGGGCGGCGGCCATGAACGTGGATGTGGGTTTCTTCTCGGTCGTCACGGCGGAGGTGTTTTCTACTTGATATGGGCAAAATCTCGACTCTTGAGGGCGGCGAATATCCAGATAGATATGGGCGGGGAGGTTCGAGTGGCGGGGCTCCCTCCACGGGTTTCGGGATTCCGCCTATCTATCGGCTGTTTTTCTCTTTTTCCTCTCTAAGTATTTGGTCATCTCATGCGGCCTGCCTGCTGACCAGCTTCATGCCTGTTATGCCTGGGACGACTGCGGCATTCTCTATGCGTTTAGACGATGATATGCTTCACGGACGGGACCAGGGTGGGAGCTGGGTTGGCTCTTGGCAGGCATAAGCGGTAGTTCTCTACTCGGTTTAGACGAGGGTTCACAAAAGCAATAGGCTGCATCTAACAGACTTGTCTGAATTGTGATGAATGTCTTTTCTCCGACGCATCTCGACCATTCTTGATGTGACACTCGCATCCTACCCCTTCTTGTTCTCACTCCAACTACCGCTTCAACGTCTTCTGCTTCTGCGCATCCGTCGCCACGTTCCGCCCCTCCACCAACAACCCCTTCCGCTTCCTCACGCCATCCATATACCGCTTTGCCACGTTCTCCCTATCTCCGTACTCGCCCAGATCCTCCAGGTCGTCCTCCGTAAACGGCACCCAGAAGGGATCCTCGTCCAGGATCTCGAACCCGGCAAAGATCAGCTGGGGCTGTGCCGCGCCAGAGGTGCGCTTGCGCATGTCGTCGGCGAAACCGAAGGACTCGGCAACGGGGAGAAGGGCTTGGATAGTGAAGAAGGGCGTGCCCTCGTTCATGGCTTCGGATTGGACGCGGCCGCGACGGCGCGTGAGGACGTCGTAGACGCGGCCGAGGACTTCGGCTGTTTTCCATCACAGTTGGTTAGTCCTGATGGGAAAAGCGATGGAGATTGGGGTTGGGGGATTGGTTTTGGGGAGAAAAGGGGGGGGGTGTGTTGAGACGTACTTGAAGCCTGAATCTCGCAGGAATACATCGCCAGCATTAGTCGCGGCGACCAGTCCAGAAACGCCTTGTGGATCGACGTCTGCACCGTCTTGATCACCTCGCCTGTCAACCGGCCGAGGCGGTCGCGCGCGGACGCACCCTCCTCGCCCTCGGTCGTGACGACGGACACGTCCTCGATGAAGACCGCGATACCCTGCACCGGCTCCTGGCATAAGGGTCCATGGTGCGTGGCCAGCTGGAAGCCGTACGTGATCTTGTCTGAAAAGTGGTGAGCGCTGAGGGAGTCGTTTGCCGATGGACGGTTTGAGTTGCTGTTGGTGCTGTTGTTGGAAGAGAAGGCTTTGGGGAAGAATTGCTCCTTGGTGGCGTCGATGAGAAGGTTGGGGCCGGTGCGGCGCGGCCCAAACGAAACGATGCGGTCGACGATGTCCTTCCAGGAGTCCAGGCGGTCTTTCTCGCTGTCGAAGTGGGATTGGAGTCGCTTACCGAGTTCCTCGGGGGAGAGGGCTTTGGTAGCCCGGGAGACGTCGTCGTCGGCTTCGGCGGAGTCCTCTTGGGTGGTGTTGGTATTCTCAGCGGCGGGTTCGGGGGAGGGGCTGCCGTCTTCGGCTTCTTCGGCGGCTTGTGGTCCGAGTAAAGGCGTTTGACGCCGGCGGCGTTTTTGACGAGGAAGTCGGTGACGTCCCGAGGTAGAGGGCGTACGCGGAGAGTGACGGCCACCTGCTTGGAGCTTGTGACGCCGACGACTACGCCGCGGCCTAGGTCCTTGTTGGCGGGAGGACGCATCTCTCAGCGCGGACGATAGTTTCCCGGTATGGCACGATGGGCGCACCAGCTTGAATCTCAGCCTGCAAACCGCTCCCGCAGGTCTGTCAAGCAACGCTCGAGGTGCAGTTCCCCGGCGGTCAGTAGGACGTGCTCGCCACTGGAGAAATGTTCATACTCCGCGCATGGGTCGCTGTGAACCAGCAAGTGAAGGCCCTTGATCATCTTGTCCAGGTCGGCCGGGTTGACAGGCTCCAAAGCAACGCGGACGATAGGCCGGCCGTGAAGGTTGGCGATACCAGCCAGGTTGATGGCTCCCTCAAGCTGGCTGCAGAGGGTGCCGGATTTTAAAATGCCGCTGTCCTCAAGCCCGCGGATGCCAAAGACAACACCAGCGGGAACTGAGTCGAGAGCCTCGAGGTTGCGGCCCATCAGCATGTAGAGGGCGGTCACCTTCACCTTCTTTGGTACCGGTTCGGCCAGCGGATGAGCGGGCGAGAACTTTGGCGGAAGGACGTAGATCTCGTCGCCAACCGACAGCGTACCGGAGTAGATCCGTGCAAAGCCGATCAGGTGCTCAGGCTCAGTCTGCTTCTCGTCTTCCTCGGGAACATCCTGCTCCAGACTGGCACCTGAGAAGGCCGACGTTAAAGCATCTACGTCGCTGCCATCGCCCATGCAGCCCTGCGCCCGAGCAGCCTCGAGACGCTTTTTCCTGGCCAGTTCCCGTACCTCCTCGGTGCTCATGGGCCCACGGCGCTTGTTTTCTGGCAACTCGCTCTCCTTGACGGACACCATCTTGCTCACATAAGCCACCACGGGTCCGTGGCCGCCTTCTTGAAGGAGACCATAGCATCCCTGACCTTGGAGTCGACATGCTCTATCCCTGGGACGTCTTCCAACAGGAGCGGGAACCGCTCAGCCTGTGCTGCCCTTGGCGACGGAAGTGACTCCACCACGGAGACCAGAGAGCCACCGAGATGGGAATCCAAGAGGATGACGGTTGTGAGGAGAAGTTTTGGGTCTCGTGAACGGAGAATATGGGGAGGAATGGTGATGTTGAGGGACTTAGTGATCTTCTCGAGAAGCGCAGCATCCCCCCTTCCGTTGTCCCCGCCGACCGTGGCGTTGTAGACGGCCCATATCTGCTCAAGCACTAGCTGAACGAAAAGGGGCTTCAAGGGCCGGCCCTTCAAATGCTTGGGTCCGAGAACCTTCTTCGTCTTGGGATCCAAGTAGAAGTTGCCCCACAGGACCTTCTCAAGGATGCTGTCGCTTGATACCAAGCTTTTTCTCATACAGGCCAGCAAACTGCCGTACTGTGAAAGCCCAGCCGTCGATGGCGCTACCAAAGATGACATTGTTCTTCTCGGGGGCAAAGTAGAGCTCCTCATCATCTCGTTCTTGAAACTGGAGGTCTCCGGAGTCGGGTTGCTGGTCTGCGAGTTTGGCCTCTTTGGCTGCTGAGGCAGCAACACGAGCCTCCATCCGCTCACGCCAGTTGAGGTCTTCCTCCATGCGCTCGCCCTGGAAAAAACTGCCGAGAACGGCGTTGACTTGCTCGAGGAGCTTGCTCAAATGGATGTATGCCTCACCCGGGGTCATTTTCAGCTCTGTGATGAGACGGTCGATCTTGTTGATGACCAGGAGGGGCTTGAGCTTCTCAGTCCATGTTTGCCTGAGAACCGTGACCGTCTGGCTGCACACTCCCTCGACGGCGTCAACAAGGACGACGGCTCCGTCACAGAGACGGGAAGCTGTAGACACCTCGCTGCTGAAGTCGATATGGCCGGGTGAGTCGATGAGGTTGATGAGATACTCTTTTTGCTCAGGGACAGCCTCAGGACCCGGCCTCCGCATCATCGAGAAGTAGAGAGAGATGGCTGAGGACTCCATGGTGATGCCCCTGAGCTGCTCATCTGGTCGAGAATCAAGATACCGGATCTTGCCAGCCAGCTTTGGCGAGATTATGCCATTTGTGGCAAGAAGAGCGTCGGTTAGGGATGTTTTCCCGTGGTCCTGAAAAGCCATGAGCTCCGGTTATAAAGTGTTTTTATGAATGGAAAGTGGCAGAGGGGAGAACTGCTTACAACATGGGCCAGGATGCAAATCTATGAGACATAATCAGCTTCATGTCAATCAACTCTTCCTTTTTGTCTTCCCTTTTTCCTATCTCCATGAAAAACTCACATTCCGCACATCGTCAGCATTTTGCTGGAGCTTTGCCAGCTTATCCGCACTGACGACGGGCATGTTGCTTGATGGTGAAGGGTCACAGGGCGTTATTTTTGAAGACCTCTCGGACTGAAGCTCGTCCTGGAATTGTTGATCTGTTAAGGGATAACAGAAGCTGTATCCAACAATTGCGGGGCAGTTGACGGCCTAACTAACAACTTGAAAACCGCTTGACAAGGATGGAAAGTGGGCTGTTTGGCGGGGCAAAGGTTGAGTTGCCCAGAGCTCGTACTGGATACAGCAATTTCAGATATTAGGGTGGGGGGAGAGATTAGAGAGAAGACGGAACCGGAAGAGGTGGGCCAGACTAGGTATATATTCCTGTGCTCGACCAAGCTCCTGCATGGTGATTCACCGTGAATCATCCGACATTCGGAATGATTGTCTTCGCTGTCCAGTTGCAGCTCCCTATGCACCCCACATGCGATATTCGAGGGTTATCTGCTAACGCAAACACTCATACACACCAAACCCTAAACCGAAGTATCGAAATTTCACCGCTTGGCCCGAGCCCCTCGACCACAAAAATCGAGCCCCACCGAGCAAAGCATTTCGGGTCTTTGCGCCGGCACGACAAAGGACGTCTCCGACAACCTGCCAATTCGCCCTCCCCCCCCCAAGCCGAACCGCTGTCGCGCGAGTGCACCGAGCGATTGACACCATGAGCTACCAGACAGGCATGGCGCCCGTGCGCGCCATTGAGGATGACAGCGACGTCGAGGAGGAGGCCCTGGTTGCCGACTACAAGGAGCAGGTCCAGTATGAGGGCGGCATGGAGGAGCTCGACCAGGCAGCTCTCGCCCAGCAGGCCGACGAGATTCAGGCCAGGCTAGTCCAGGCCGCCCAGCCGCTCGACTACCAGGCGACCCTCGAGGCCAAGTTCCAGAGCTACGACAACTACTGCGCTCTGTTCCACTACATCCTCAACTCGGAGGGTCCCGTGGATCTCGAGCCCCCATCGGTCAGTTCGCCGTGCTCTTTGTCCCGTACTTGGCGGTTGAGCTAGCTAACTCCGTCACAGTACTACTGGGCGTGGGATGTGATCGACGAGTTCATCTATCAGTTCAACACCTTCTCCTCGTACCGGGCCCGGATTGCGAGGCAAGGCAACAATGAGGAGGAGGCCCAGATCCTGCGCGACAACCCGAACACGTGGGGCTGCTACAGCGTGCTCAACGTCCTCTACTCCCTCATCCAGAAGTCGCAGATCACCGAGCAGCTTACCGCCATGAGACGGAACGAGGACCCCATGGCCGTGGCTGGCCCCTACGGTTCCAAGAACCTGTACCGTATGCTGGGGTACTTCTCCATCATCGGCCTCCTCCGTGTCCACTGCCTTCTCGGCGACTTCAGCCTCGCCCTCAAGACGCTCGACGACATTGAGCTGAACAAGAAGGCCATGTTCGCCCGCGTCATGGCTGCCCACTTCACTACCTACTACTATGTGGGCTTCTCCTACATGATGATGCGTCGCTATGCCGACGCCATCCGCATGTTCAGCCACATCCTGGTCTACGTCTCCCGGACCAAGAACTTCCAGAAGAACACGCAGTACGACTCGATTAGCAAGAAGAACGACCAGATGCTCGCCCTGATCGCCATCTGCGTCGCCTTCCACCCCACTCGCCTGGACGACACCATCCACACCGCCCTCCGCGAGAAGTATGGCGACCAGCTGCTCAAGCTGCAGCGCGGCGGCCCTGAGTCGCTCCCCATCTTCGAGGAGCTCTTCCGGATTGCCTGCCCAAGTTCATCTCGCCCGTTCCCCCTGATTTCGACAGGCCCGAGGCCAACGTCGACCCCATCGAGCACCACCTGTCGATCTTCATGGAGGAGGTCAAGACTAACATGTGGAGCCCTACCATCAAGTCGTACCTGCGTCTTTACACCACAATGGATCTGAAGAAGCTGGCCGGCTTCCTCGACGTCAAGCCGGAGGAGCTCCGGTCGTGGCTGCTTGTTAACAAGCAGCGCACCAAGCAGCTGCGCTGGACCGAGAACGGCCTTCTGGAGGGCGAGCTTGTCAATATCAGCGACCTGGACTATGCTCTGCAGGGCGTAAGTCTCTCTGTCGGATGAATCCAACTTTCGAGCACTTACTAACTCTGTTTCTAGGACCTGATCCACATCTCGGAGGCCAAGATGGGCCGCAAGCTGGTCGACTGGTACCTTCGCAACCTGTCTCGCACTTACGCTTGAGCGAGCCATGTTGCCGTGGGGTATTGACGGAAGGGATGCTGACAGCAAACACGAGGCGGGGGAGGAGAGCCACTCTCCGCTCACTAGATCCTCTTAGTCATTGTGTAATCTCGGGGTTCGGGAGTACGGCTTCGCAGGTCTTCGTCAGCGACATTGCATATCAGGCGTCGGATGGGCATATGGAGAAATTCAGGGAGAAGGTGGGCTAGTCAAAACAGATATTGATGAGGGGTATAACGGAGCAGATGGACCTCAAACTTAGATGCTGCTTGCTTGGTACGGGATGGTTCAGCCCAGTCCAGCCAAGTCGGGAGAATCAGGTTGTCTAACAACCTGGAAATTTCGGGCTCGAGGCGGAGAAGGAGAGAAGCATTGCAGGGTCAGAGTTTGGGGATGAGTAAGGGGTAGTCGCCAGGAAGAGTGCGGCCGACACATTGCAGCCAAAATCAAGATGCTTTTCAGTTTTCCAGTCCTTGTCTGATTGCGATATCAAAATGCGGCCTCCTTTGTGAACGAACAATTCCGCTCTCGCGGAAAAATGACAGGTCTCCTCCCCTCTGCTCCCGTACGACTAGCACGTGTGTCATTCCCGTCCTACCTTCTGACCTCCCCAGGACCTCACGATCCCAGCTGAACCCCAAGGACGACAAAACCAAGCCCGCCAAGTCCCCAGCCGCGTACGACGCTGGAAAACTCGGGGATCCCGACAGCGTGTCCCCCGGTCTTGGCCTGTCTTGGGTGTCATCAACTTGACAACGGCAAAGCAGTCATCGGTTCAAGTTCGGGAGGGCCGTCCCGTGAGGGAGGCCTCCGATCAGAAATTCCGCAAGTTTTGAAGTTGGGTTGGGAGACGATGAACACACGAACAAACGGGGAACGTTGTTCGTTCGTCGAGTTGTTTGGCTGGCTGGGTGGTTGTCTGCAGTGTGGTGCGGGCTGCATCTTTTATCGGTCAGCTCTCATGGAGGGTCGGCCAACAATGCGCATGCAATGCATTGTGTGCTTGCCTTGCCGTGCCGGAATGGATTTTGGCCTTCTGAGAGTGAGAGGGTGGGGGCAGCTGTTGGGGTGGGGTAAAGATTGGTCGAGCAGAGGTGTCTACGGATATCGGAGACTGAGGTGATTCAAGAGTTTGGAGCAGCGATAGCTGTTCAGGTGGCGGTTCGCAGTTCGTTGGCTAACTACACAGTCAGTTTTTGGAGTGAAACCCTGTCCTGCCTCGTGGAACATCATCTGCAGTACCCTTGGTGACGGTTCCTTGCAGACTCTCCAACGGAGTCCTCTCAACATTGATCTGCTGCATGCGAGACAGTCCCAGACCAGTCCTCCCTCTTTCCCTCCCTCCCTCCCACTGCGCCTCTCGCTGACCGCCATCCTCCCTTCACCATCGTCGACAGGGGCGGCTCTCATGGGACCTTCGTGCTGGCAAGCGGGAACCCCACCGGCAACAGCTTGGCGGGCAACCAGGAGTCGAACCCTGTCCGCTGGCGGTGGGGTCGGGCAGCTTGCTGGGGTTCCGCTGGGAGGGCAGGCGATGGGAAGAAGGTCGTTACCCCGGGATAAGACCCTGGGGCGCGGGCCGGGGAGGGTTTGTGATGTTGGGTGCTCCCGAGTGATGACCGGCATCGGTAAACATTGAGAATTGTAAGTAAGCTTCCTGCAGTTGGTGATGGAACAGCGGAGGGGGCCGGCCACCATCGATGCCTGGCAGTTGCTTGGCTGGGACCCGACAGTGGGTTGCCAAGCCCCTACCGCTTGAAGCTTGGCCTGTCGTGTCTCTCCGTGCCGGCGCGGAGTTCATGGCTGGGTCTGTCTGAGAGGATGAACGGACCTCGGGACACAAACGCATGTGGCGGTTGTGGGAGGTGGAATGTGAGGGAAGAGATGCGAATCGTCGCCGGGCAGTGTCCTGGACCCCTAACTATCGGATGTGTATCATGAGCAGCTCCCGGATCTGCCCACGGTTATTGCCATTGCTTGATGTGCGCCGATCTTGGCCCCGACGGCTCTCACATGCTGCCCGAGCGGAGACTGGTCCGGAAGTGGACAGATGGAGTTTCGAAGCTCGCCCAAAGCGGAAAAAGAGACGCGGAATCGCTGGCAGGGCAGGTCCAGAAGCTGTTGCTGCATGGCTGCGGCCGCACTAAGATTGACGGCCTGACCAGTGCCGCAACCATGGTGCCGCTGTGCCCTACGGCGAGGATGGTGCAAGGGTTGAGCGTAGCATCCGCCCGCCCGCCAAGACGAGCCGGAAAACTATGCAAGAGGAGTGACTCCGTGGGAGACTGCAGGCTGGAATCACAATACTCACCACTGGTGCGAGCCAAGCTTCGGCTTATTATCCCAACTCCCGCCGCTTTGGTCTTGTCCTTGCTGTGTCGCAACAATCCATGTGCATGTCCAACAGCTTGGCTCCTTGACGTCCGGGTCCTGGTCTGTGCAAAAAGCACCAAAACATTGCGGAGGCGAAGCTAAGTTCCTAGCTCCTTCCATAGGCACTTCGGTCAAGCACGGGCTCACCTTGGGTTCCGTTTGCACCTGCCCTGCAATACTCCATATTCCCTTACTACCACTTCCAAAACAACAACGTACAGGAAAAAAAAGGACCTTCTGTTGCTTGTGGCCGCCGCAATCATAGTTCACGACATCCGTCTTACGACAATCCGCTTTGTTGATCGACCTCGCCGTTTGATACTCACTCCTGAATCGCACGGCCAGGCTTGCCCGACGAAAGCACAACGAACGTCCATAAAGTTTTGGTGCTCGCCGCACCAGCCCTTCGCGACCACCCCTCCGTCCGAACTCGATGCCAAGTTTCGCGGGATAACCTCTGCTGGCCTCTGTGAGGCCGTTTCGAGCACTGGCATCGTCCCAGAAAAGCGACAAGTTGACAACCATTCCGGCCTACGATGGCCATGATCACCGATGATGTGGCCCGATTAACTTCACCACCTTCTTCTGACGCCAAGAGCCCCGACTCGGACGTGTCACCCGGCACCAAGGTGCCTGCGGTGTCTGCCGACTATTTCTCGACAGGGTCGGGTCCCGACGGCGACCAGAAACCCGATGGAAAATCCCCAGCATTTGCGCCGGTGTCGACCGGTGCGAGCACCACGACCCTAACGTCCATCTCCGAGGAGGGCCATGCGTATGGCTCGCGACAGAACTCGAACGACAGCGTCCGCGCTTCTGGCATTCAACGGAAATCTTCGACCGCCTCTGTTACTTTCCGGTCACCACGGAATCCGTCACTGCCGCAGGGTAACCCGCGCAAGACAGACAACCGGCGGCTGAGAGAGTCGTCACCTTCGCCTGTGAGGTGAGTGCCGCGCCTGTTTATTTTTAACCTTCATGCTCTTCCCTGCATCGGCGACTCCCGAAGGATACGCCCCGACTCTGGCCCACCAACATGTGCTGCAACGCGGACCCAGTGGTGCTGCTTGACGGCGCTAGCCTTGCCCTCAGGTGTCCGTTTCTCTCACCCGATGAAAGCCGCCGGCGTCGCCTCCTCCTAATCTCCTGCGAGAGTGTTCACTGGCGCGCAAAGCGAGCGCTGAGCCGCCGCGGGTATGAGCTCGGAGGCAGAGGGACAAGAACTGAGGCCACCATTTGGTCCTGGTTTCACTTCGTCCCGAGACCAGGACGAGGCAGTGGTCGCTGCGGGAGGAGAACAGCGTCTCCCTGGTCTCGGCACTTGCTGGGCCCACCTGCAGGTGTTGCTCACAGCCCTCTGCCACTCGGAAGGTCGCGCGATCGCGTGGATATCAAACAGGACCATTGGGCGGAGTATGCAACGGACGCACATGGCGAGGCAAGCATCCTTGGGCTTTCCCACTCGGCTTGACACGCACCATCGAATATGGCAGACAAGGGGTTGCTTCTCGCCGATGGTCTGGTTTCCGTCCATGACCCCGCTACCCCACCAAAGTTCTCGCTGGATCGGGCTGGACAATGTCATGCTTCCAACCCGATCCCGTTAGCTGGGTCGGGAGAAGGAATGCCCACTTTCTCGCATCATCTTCCTCTGGAGTCAGTGGCTGTGCCGGGGTTGAGATCGCATTCTGTCGGTGCACTTGTGCAGACATTACACGTTTTTCCCGCGTCATTCTCCCGTTTCCCACCATCTGCATCTTGTTCTCCGGCGATCTCCCCCACAGGTGGCCTCCCGCTTTTCAACAAAAAAATTCACGCAGGCGGAAACACCTAGACCTCCTGCACGATTCTTGGTTTAAATCGCATACTCGCATTCTTCGGCCTTGTTTCCGTCATCGCTATTACACATCTCGAAACAGCTTATGTCGAGTCATGGCGACACTAACAGCGAGCCCGCTTCCGCCTCATAGGTTTGAGCAACATGTTGGTTTCGATAACCTCCCCGTTGGGGAGGCCACCAAGAACAACCCCTCGTCGTTTACCCTCCAAGCGAGACACCAAGGCTACCAACCTTCACGGCGATCCCGCACCTTCATGATTGGGGTGGACGAGCATGCCTATTCCGATTATGCGTTGGTTTGGCTGCTGACCAACATGGTGGACGATGGCGACGAGGTGATCTGCGTGAGAGTGGTGGAGAGCCCTTTCCGCCCAAATGAGAAGAATTACCAAGAGGAGGCGAAGAGGCTGTTACGTGCAATCCAGTCCAAGAATGAGCTTAACAAGGCGATTAGTATTGTCCTGGAGTACTCGGTCGGGAAGCTTCACGACACTTTTCAGCAGCTCGTAGGTGTTCCCGCAAGTGGGGGAGCTTTGGTGGTGTGGGACACTGATATTGATTCGTCGCAGCTCGGAATCTACAATCCCTCCATGCTCGTGGTCGGCACTAAGGGACGGTCGCTGGGAGGGATCCAAGGACTCATGAATACGCGAAACTCGTTTTCGAAGTACTGTCTCCAATACAGCCCGATCCCAGTTGTTGTGGTCAGGCCGGACGACAAGCGACTCAAAAAGAAGGAGAAGCGCTCGCAGGATCCGACGCGACAGAGCTACGCGGCCATGCTCGCATACAACTCGGGTAAACACGAGGCCGACAGCGAGGCCAGCAGCGTGTACGAGTTTGAGAAGGGCATATCAGCGGACGAAGAGGCGCACCGGGTCGCCGCAGCGATAGGGCTGCCTGCGAGATTCGATCCCACCATCAAACCGTACAACCCCAGGGGTCCCGGCCCCGGGCATCGTCGACCGCGGCCGCCTCTGGGTCTTTTGTCAGGACAACATCGCTCTCTCCCCCCCAACGCCGCTCGACGCCGAGAGCGGGGATGACGAAAGCAGCCATGACGAGGACGAGTTCGAGGTGGAGGCTTTCGCGGCCAAAAAGCCCGCACCGACTACGCCGAACCAGACCGGCCTTGAGAGACAGAAGAAGGAGCGGCTCCACGCTATGGAAGTCGGAGAAGCCGCTGCTCTACTGAAGTCGGGCAAGACGAAACAGATTGAGGAGGACGAAGATGACGACGAGTCTCTGGAGAGGCCGTCCCGGGAGGCGTCGAAATCATAGGTGACCCAACTTCCATCTTTGATGTGTTTTGTCTGCTCCATGCGAGAGAAACATGGCGTTGTGGCGCGTGGCGGGGCACAGGACGCCCGGAATGGCTCAGTCATGGCCGTTCGAGTTGTATTCTGACATTCTGACCTGCGGCGTCCTGGAAGGCGGGTCTCTGCGTCCACGGTTACAGGCACACGCCCGGTTGCCGGGATATTGAAATTGAAATGGCCGAGGACATGGTCTTGCTTGTATTCGTACAACACTAGGACGGTCACACTTTCCAGCGATGTCTCATGTCGACATTGACAACTCAAACCGAAGTATAGCACAACTCCGGGGTCGAAAATCATTTTCCAATTTTGTCGAGACCTGCTTGTAGTTTTGTATCGGGCTGCTTACGTTCATGTTCCACAGCCAATGTTGGATTCTCGGTTTCAGGAAAGAGAAACAGGCTGATGGATCCTGCCATCTTGCCCCCTGAGAGCCCTGAACACTCATGGCTGATGACGTAGCCAGTGGGATGGCATGCAAGGGCGCCCGTAATCGGTGCCTTGGGAGACGTCGCGGGGGTGCATGGTTTGCGGGGTCCGGCCCGACCTCCGGATCCAGGGATCCCTGGTCCCTCTCATCCCCGTCATCAGCTGCTGCCACCTTCCAACCACCGAGACAAACGACCAGCAAACAGAGACCCGGACTCAGCGCAATCCCACAATGTCAAGGGGACCTCAGATTCTGTAAATGGTCATTTCACGGCTAGCAGCCTCTGATTGTATCATGCCCCGACCATCCCGCGATCATCGCAACGCACAAGCAGCAGCACCAGCCGCCGCCGCCGCCGCCGTCCCGTGCGATCCTGGACGAAATACGAGCTCGATCCGCCACTGTCTTTTTGCATCCCAACAACAATGACGCTCCCCTCCCATCTCGAAGAAGAAGGCGCTGCCTGCGGCCCGTCCTGTTCTCCCAACGACAACAACAACAACAGCTTCCTCGCCACCGTCCTCGCCCTCACCCCCGTCCTCCTCACCTTCGCCCTCGCCTCCTCCCTCGCCCTGACCCGCCTTTTCCCAGGTCTCGCCCGCCTGCAACAACAACAACAACAACAACCACCCTCCTTACAATCGCAGTCGTCTGGTGGTGTTGGAGCGGTAGGAATAGACGATGGCCAAGACCACTTCCTCCCGGCCTCCGCGCCGCCCTCCCTCCGCCAGGCGCACGCTGAGCAGGCGGCCCGCTCGCCGCGCCGTAGACTGGCCGCGGCGGTGTTTGCCGCCACCATCGGCCTGTCGGCGGTGCTTGCCGAGCTCATTCTGGCCGAGATACTTGAGTTTGAAGGGGTCATGCTGGGGGCGAGGGCCAGGGTGGTGGGCCTGAAGGTGACGGTCCCGACGCTGGTGGTCATGCTGGTGGGCGTCGTGCCGTTCCTCGAGGTGCAGAGCGTGCTTGCGTCGAGGGGTTGGCGGTTTGGGAGGGACGGGAAAGGGAGGGTTGTTTCGAGGGCGGCGTGGGCACTGCAGGCAGTTGTGTTTGTGGGGTGGTTGGCGGGGTTTTGGTGGGTTGGCAGGGTTGTGACGGGGCTGGGGGCGAAGGGGGTCGGGATGGAGGAGGACATGTGGCGGTTGGCGGGAATGGCAAGTTCTACTAATGCCAAGTGGGAAGAAAAGGTGTTTGATGCGACGGCAATGACGATTGGGAGGGCGGAGATTGGGAGGGGATTTGGGAGTGGAAACGGGTTTGGGGGAGGGGGTGGGGATGGGGGTTTGTCGAGGGCGTGTCTGGAGAGGATTGGGGTGATTGGAATTTCGTTGATGGCATTGTTGTCTGGTTTTGCGAGCGTGTCGAGCCCGTGGCATACGTTTGTGGATGAGAGGGTATATCGGAAACGCCCGATTACAGATGCGGATATTGCGCGGAAGCAGGCGGGGTTGGATGCTACGAGCGAGCTGTTGATGACGAAGAGGCATCGGTTGAGGTCGCTCCAGCGGAAAGCGCAGGTAACGGCTGACGGGATAGGGGGCGGGTTGCCCCATGGAACCACACCAACTTCAAGCGGCCTCATGGGCAAAGTCATCGGCTCTCTGAAAACCATCGCTGGCACCGGGGAGGCGGCCGAGATCAAAGCCCTGCAAGTCGAAATCTCGGGCCTCGAAACAATGGAATCCAACCTCGCCGCCTCCCTCTCGTCGCTCAAGTCCCGACAAGCGGCCCACGCCCGTGACGGCACCGCCCTCGGCATCCTCTTTGCCATCCCGCAGTACATCTTCGCCACGTACTGCGTCTACCGCATCCTCGCCACCACCCTCACCACCCTCCGCCGCATGTACTACCCCTCGGCCTCCTCCTTCTCCTCCTCCGATCCTATAAATCGCTTCCTCGGCCTGCTCGCCAAGCACTGGGACCCGAAGCTGGACCAGCTGGCCTGGGCGCGGCAGATCTCGTTCCTGCTGTCGGGCGTGATCCTCGCGGCCAGCGCGAACTCGGTCCTGCAGACGTTCAGGCTGTTTGCGAAGTGGGCGCCGGGCCTGCTTTACCAGGCGCAGGCGAACCTGGCGCTGTTGGTGGGCCAGGTGGCCGCGACGTACGTGATTAGTGCGGCGCTGCTGATGAGGAGTAACCTGCCAAGGGAGGTGGGACGGACGGTGGGCGACGCGCTGGAGAGTGCCCTCGAGCCTGGGTTTGCGGATCGGTGGTTTGAAGGGTGGTTTTTGCTGGCCAGCGCGGGCACGGCGGCGGGGATATGGCTGGGCAGAAAGGTTGGGGCAGGGGGATATGGGATGGATGAATGGGTGAGTTTGGGGGGGAGGAGATGGGGCAGAAGAGGTCTTGATCTCCTTGATATCTTGCAGGGGTGGATGTTCTGTGTGGAGCGTGCACATATTTTGTTGTAATCATCGCTGAGCGGTTCAACTCTGTTGGGAGTGGTTTGGAAGTCGGGAGTTTCATGGAATTAGCTATGGACTGGACACGGTTGTATTGGCCTGCTCTTGGTGTCTTGAGGAGAGGCTGTTCATTCAACACTTTGGTAATTTTTGCTTTGGACCATTTGATCGCAGCATTCCTTTACGGTCCAAGTGTCAGTGATTGAGATGATTGAAAGTGGTGGAATAAAGTCGGCGGGCTATAATTGTATAAATGAATAAGTCGGGGTATGTGAGAAAAAGCCGCCCATCAACTTCTCGTCCTGATTCTTCTTGCCGCCCTCCTTCTATTTCTTCTCCCATGACGTTGCGGAGGGAGTTGTTTTCGAAAACCCTCGTCACTCTCAGCCCAGCGGTCATATCCCTGTCCTCTGCGTGGGATTTCCGCTGTGGGACAACGTGTCCACCAATCAAGAGTGCATCAGGGGTTCAACTAGCGTCCCTCTCAAACGCGAGCCCTGTTTCGTTTCCAACCATTGGCTTCTCGCGTCCAACGCCATTGGTTTTCCGGTCGCCTAAGGGACAGCACCCGCAAACGACGCCGGCCATCTCAGCATCTGTATTGTGCACCACGGGGTGCCGTTGAAACGCCGACACTGCAGGGCACACACGTGCGGTGAGGTCTTGTCGCCGAATCACGGCAATCCGACTGGTCAGAGCGAGCTTGGAAAGAGCTGGGCGTCAGGCCCCTTGGAAGTTTCTGAAGTCTCTGAAGTCTTTTCGAGAGACGCCAGCGAATCTTTTGGCGTGAAGGGGGGATCAAGTGCTCCGATTTCTGCAGCCAGTGTTGCAGCAGGTGGGAGTCTAAGGTTTGGATTCTTCGCTTCGCAAAAGCTCAGGTAACGAGTGTTCTTTTGCTTCCTTCCCGGGCAGCTTGCGAGGTGTTGAAGGCCACCCGAGTGTCGGCTCGATATCTCCAGTCGAGAGCTCCCCCCTTCCCTTTCACCTTCACCTTCACCTTGACCACCGTCGGTCGCAGCGGTTAGCCGCCCAGGATCTCTCCTGAACTCCGCATCTTGCGTTTGCGACTCTTTGTTTCTCGCAAATTTGACCACTGAAGCTGTGCTTCGTTTGATTCTTCGCTCCCGTTTGTTGTACTTGGTTGTTTGAGAGCGCAATTGGCCGCTGCTTTCCTTCGACCACCTCCATCACGTCGCACCCGATCTTTGCCACCGATCGACTTCTTCCTGTGATCAGTTGCCTCGCTGATCTTGCGTGACCGAGGTGATATCCCAGCTGGCTTGTCCTTCCTTCTCCTGACGGCGTTGGGTTCCGTCTACTTCTCCTGCAACGGTTCCTGGATCACGGCATGAGCGAGCTCGACAAAACACAATAACCCTTCATCACCGGATCTCGGTCGGGCGACACAGTAGAGTTACGCCTGGCTGCTTTCAGCCTCATTGACCGCCCGAGTTGCTCGTTCGGGACGACAGCACGGTTACCCGACTGATCGGATCTCGCGCTGTCACGGCTCTCTGACACAGACCGCGTTTCGGGTAGTGACACAGCGAGGAAATCGGTCCACTTGCGCAACGAGCGCCTCTCGGGTGTCCTTTTTTCTTCGGCCACGGCGTACTGGGCCGTTATGACGAGGCGACCAAGGAAGGAGAGAATAATTGATCGTCTGATTGTGTCACGGGGAAAGGGGCTCTCAAGGTCGCTGGTTGGAGACCTCCAACTCCGGACCGCGGTTCAGCTGTTTTATCCGACAACACCAGCCTTGAGGGGAGACCGGACGTTCGCGATGGGAAGTCAACCACGGTGTGCAGCCTTGCAATGGGCGTGGCTGCTCCTCACGACGGCCTCGATGGTCTCCGCGCTGACCCTCTCCAACTTCCAAGTCATCGCTTCCTCGGCAGTTCCAATCAGCTGCATCCTCGCCTACAACGCCGAAATACCCGGCTGCACAACCAACGACTTCAAACGCGGGAAGGATTGCTCGCAGCGATGCGTGCAGGGCCTCCTTAGCATCCAGGCCACGGTCGAGTCCGTCTGCAGCGGCGCCGACGTGTCTCCGCAGTCGGTGCTGGGCGTGATCCTGATGGGCGGCCTGGTAGACCTACTCTGTCCAGGTACAGATTATCCCGATAACCCTGAGCCAACCACGTCGTCAAGCTCGCGGAGGAGCTCGACGGCGGTGGCACATACCACCACCAGCACCTCAGCAGCCCCGCACACATCGAGCACGAGTACTACCAGGTCGGTGCTCACCTTCACTACAGTGCGCTCTCCGCCGACGAGTTCGACGACGAGCAGCGAGGAGCTGGATTCGCCCACTTCGAGCTTGCTGCCGACCGCTGCGCCGGATACGCCGGTGGCGGCTCCGACTTTCGTGCAGTCGGAGCCAGCGAGCGAGGCCTCGACTACACAGGCATCGACCCGCTCGACGTCGACGGCAGAGGCTGCTCCACAGCCGACTGTCGAGAACTCATCCGGCGGCGGAAGCCCGTTTGATACGTTTCGGACGAGCGGCGCCAGACAGATCACAGTCAGCTGGTTGGCGACGGCATTGGTTGCAGTGGGGATGGGCCTGATAGTTCTGCGATAGCCATCTCTAGGTCGTTACAGGGGCATTATTTGGGTCAGGAGTTTGGCGCACCGAAGGAGCGGGCTGATGAGGACATCGGATTGGGCTTGAAGCCGAGAAAACGAAGGCGGTCTAATTACACACTCTTTCGAAAGGGAGGACGGGACCATGACGGTGACGAAGCGGTGGAAGGCTATGGCGTGGATTTCGGGCAGGTTTTTCAGACGGCCGGGCCACTGCAGGTGCGGCCTTGGAGCTAAGCGAACCATGGCGACGACTGTCGAGGGAAGGGAAGACGGTCATTCTCAATGAGAGCTGGCGGTTTGTATGGGGGCCTGTAATTTGATGATACCACATGCTTTGAATTCACCAGGCGCGGTTGAACTTTTGCTCAAACGGGACTTTTATTTCCCAGCCAAAACGAAAAGTATGTACACTACAATAAGCATTGAAATAGTTGTATGCAGCTGATATCACAAAGTACCCTCGAGAATCTTCGATTCTATCATTCTTCTAGCCGAATTCTCCAAAGAAATAACCTAACCCTTTTACGTCCCATTCTCCCAATCAACCACGACCTGCTCTCCGCTCAAGCCGTAGAAGCCCACAAATCCCTCAGCTGAATAATTCCCGGGATACTCGCCAGCGCGCCCACCGTCATCTCGCTCACCAACCCCTTGTCACTGCTCCAGTGCAGCGTCAGCGGCGCCCAGGCAAGCTGCCGTACGGTATTCTTGGTCCACTCGTTCTTCTCCCGCTGCGTCTTGAACCCCTTGGCGGCACCGGGGCCGAACCGCTGCGCCGCCAGCTTCCCCAGCTCGATGCCCACGTACGCGGCCCAGAACCGCGCACTCCACTTGTACGCCTGGCCCTGCTGCGCGGGCGTCCACGATGACGCCCCGCGAGGAGAGGTAGGCGCCATTCTCGAGCGACTGGAACACGATGCAGAGGCCGAGGCGGAGGTACTCGATGGCTGACTCGAGCTTCGTGGGCTTGGGTTGGGCGTCCTTCTCCTCGGAGGCGGCGTCCTTGGGAGCGGGGAGGAAGGTGCGCCGGAGCAGGCCGCGCGCCCAGAAGTACATGCCCAGCAGCGCCCACAGGCGCAGGATCATGCGGGCCTCGCTCATGAGGGTGGAGAGCGCGGAGAGGCGCTTCGACAGGACGAGGGCCAGCGCGGCGGCGGTGGGGATGGTGTTCTTGGTGCCTGCGGCCGCGGAGGGCGACGAGAAGACGACGGTCGTGCCGCGCGGCAGGGAGGCGACCAGGGCGATCCACTCGCGCGCGGAGCGCCGCAGGGCGGATTGGGAAAGGGAGGAGAGCACGGCGGCGGAGAGCTTGGAGGTGTAGCAGAGGAAGAGCATCACCGTGTCGATGCCCGAAGGGGTCGAGAGGCACTTGTCAAGGCGGGTGAGGAAGGTGTCGATGTTGGAGGGGAGCGCGGCGAGGAGGGCGCCGAGAGGGAGAGGCTGCCGCTTCGGGGTCTTGGAAGGTGGTGTCGAGGACGGGATTGGCTCGCCTGAGGGCAGGTCGGCGACGGGAGCTGCGACCGGAGTCTCGGGCTCCGGGGTGGGTATGGTTGCTGCTGAGTCGGCCATTGTGGTAGATTCGTGTGGTGCTGAAGTGGTGATGGTGCGGTTCGCGGTGTTGGAGGTCGAGAGCTGCTTGCTCGACGATGGGCTGGAGCTTGACGAGGTTCACTACGTCGTCCGGGAGCTGGTAGTCAGTCGTGTGGGAGCTACCCAGGGACTCGATTGGTGGAAACTGGGCGGGGAATTCGAGGCGTCGGTGTTTCAGCTGCGCTAACAGAACAGAGCGGGCCCGTTGTTAACTCGGGGTTCTGGAATTCAACATCCGGGCGGGACACCGCTGATGGATAAAAGGGGGATTTTGCTTGCCCTTCTCGGGTCCAGCGCATGAAGCTGTGGTCAACTGATGTCAGTCGGTCGACGGGGGCTTCCCCACAGTGTGCATTCCACCGTTCGATCGCTGGCCCGAGCATTTGTTCCGGACCCACACCCGCGAGCGCCAAGAAGCTCGGCTCCGCCTTACCTCGGTCCGCGGGGCGGCAGTCGCGACCATGCGGTGTGGGGACCCCACGTTTCTTGTCAGGGGCACAGGACTGGTCGCACTCGCAACTCCCTTACCAGCATTGTCGGCTGCTATTAGCGAACTGCGTTGTTTCTTGCGCCAGTTGATACCGATCTTGCCTCTTTTAGGAGGTAGGTAGCTAGGTAAGGTAGGCGCTTAACCGCGGATGGCAGCGTCTGCTCTGGCCCGCAATCATGGACATTCTCTTGGCATGCAAGGACCAAGGACCGCCAGCGTCCAAGGCGACCCCGACTACGAGAGACTGGATCATGAATGCCCTGTTCAATATGCAAGGCGGCCTTACGGATACATACAAATTTGTGTACATGCGGGTGTGTCCTTTAAAAGCACAGCACACGGTGGATTTCAGCTGCATATGCTCACATCTTTTCCTCTCCCAACTCTGACGCTCGCTTCCCAATCCGGCAGCACCGTGACGCGCCCATCGAATGCCCGGCGGATCTGGGAACGCCGACGCCCTCAACCTCAAACACCAGCGCCATGGCCCCAACCGTCGTCATCAGCTCGGCCACGGCGAGATGACGGCCAGGACATATGGAGATGCCTCCGCCGAAGGAGATCAGGGCGTCGAGCCGCTTCCGCTGCGCGTCCTCTGTTGTGTTGGGGAACCTGTCTGGGCTAAAGATATCGACACCCTGTCCCCAGATGGTGGCACAGCCTGACACCAAAGGACGGGGGTGCCCTTCTTCAACAGATACTCTCGCCCGTTGCCGTCGAGCAACACCGTATCTTCCGTTACCAGCCGCAAGGCGTCGCCCTTGCTATACAGCCGCTGCGCCTCAAATATGCCTGCCTTAAGGAAGGGCTGTTTGACCAGCTGGCGGACGTCGACTGACGCAAAGTTCCCATCGAGTCTTGTCGTCTGAAGCATTTCGGCTCGGACCCGCTCGACATAGTCGGGTCGAGACAGGACGTTCGCAAAGAGCCAGATCAGCGAAGGAGCCGCGCTCACCAACGATGCCCACGGTATATCGCTCTCGCCCGCCGTCAAGTCGGCGTGGCTGACTTTATGAGTTGGCGTTTGGCGGTTGCATGATTTTTAAAGAAAAGCTGAGATGCTGACTCCCTCATCGTGTCGAGCCCTGTAATATGCGCTCAACGCCGTATCGATGCGCACCTTGTCAGCGACGGACGTTGCGGCCAGCAGCAGCCGCGAGACCTTATCCCCCCGCTGCTCATGGCTACCTCGTGCTTATCGAACTCGCTGGCGGTCAGATTAACTCACAGGCAGCCACTCCGGGAGCAGAGCGCCGAGATCGCACCTTGAGCAGCTCGGGCGTGGTGGGGTCCTTTCTCCATACAACCCCGCCATCACTGCCCGAGATATGGCATCGCTTTGCCAGTCTCCCACGTGCGGGATCTCTTGGACTCGTCCGCCCGGGGCTAGGCCGTTCAATGCTCCTGCGAATGTCCTCAACACCGCGATGGCCGTTTCCTAGAGCGCCTTCTCCGACATGGTCAGATAACACGTGGCTTGGAGGTACTCCGGGTCCTTGAACTTGGGTCACCTCCTCCGCGCTGGCTCCCAGCATGTTGATGCCCTGAGACCTAAGAGATGACAGGTGCGGGTTGCACTTCGCGGCCGATATCATTGCCGGCCAGTTTGATGTAGCCTTTGCGGTCGAACAGAGGGAGCGTGCAGATGGGCATCTGTTTCGACTTGCTGCCGGCTTGGCCACCCGTCTCCTCGTCAACTCCCTTGAGTTTACTTACTGCAGTCCGCTCGCCATACAGCGTGTTTTCCGGGGAAAACCTCAAGGCGTGTCCGACGAAGGCGACTTGGACCGCAATACCAGCGGCTCGCGGGAATCATAAATCGGGTACAACACCCGCAGGAGATAAAGCCCAGGGGCAGCGCCGCCAAAATCATGACCAACCAGGCCGCCAGTGGTGTGTCTTGGACGTGCATCCGGCACCACACCAGGTCACAGAGACAAAGTCCCAGAGGAAGCGCCAACTTGCCTTGCTTAAGTAAGTCCTCGAGACAAAGCCATCGACACTCCAAACTCGACAAAAGATCGCTAAGGAGGGAGGTCAGCAAACGCCGCCAAAAGCATGGTTTGCTGACGCGAAATAGGTAGCAAAATCCGTTCTTCTCTGTCCGTTACGTTCCAGCACCAGCACGCCGGCCGCCGCCGAGCAGGCACCTGGTTGATTGGGAACACCGTCTCCGATACAACACAAATTAAGACTAGGAAAATGAACAAATTCAGCTGAAGTCGACCATGTCTATCATTAGATCTAGGGGGGTATCACTAGGTATTGTGCTCGCGGAAAGACTCAAAAACAGTAGCAGCAAAGACCAATTGAAGGCGCGCTGCACGATGACAACTTCTCCTCTTCGAATGGCTCATAAACACCCAGCAGTGGCGTTGCGAGTCCAAGGCCTTTTTTTTTTTTTTATCTTCCAGGTCTTGGTACCGTCTTCAGCCCCGATCTGCATCTCGCTCGCTCAGCATGCGATCAAGGACAGTGCGTATACCTCTCGGATGAAGATGCCCACCCCCGTCACTTTCCCTTCCTCCCCTTCGGCAACGGCACCACAACCCCACTCCCCCCCCCCTCGCACTATCCCACACGCTCTGGCTCACCCGTGCCGGGATCTTCCTTCCCCGCAGGCGCTGGTCGATCAGCCACATGCCGACGACAAACTCGTCCCTCGCCAGCGCGCCCCTCTGTCCGCGGTCCACCAGATCCCACACCTCGGCCAGCTCGTCCGCGGGCAGCCGGCTGCGCGCCCAGATGTCGCGGACGACTACGTTCACTACCAGGTCGGCCTCGGGCCCGGTGACGGCACGGCTGGATTCGATTTGGAAATGGGGCTGCGTCCCTGGACCATCTTGACCCTCCGGATCGTGGTGGAAAGCCCACCCCTCCCGCAAAAACAACCCCCGATTACTAGCCCACACCGCCTCGTACCTCCTCCGCTCTCTCGCCGTGATCTCGTCCCGCCACCGACGCCTTGACCCCTCATGGTGCGCGTGCTTTGCTCCCATGAGCAACGCCTTGTTGACCTTGTTGCGCTTGCGGTGGAGGTGGTGCATGCGCCGGCGCGCGTCCTCGTCGTCCGAGAGGGCGGGGCTGTGCGGGGAGCGCAAGGTCTGCAGGAGTTTGCCTGACCTTTGAGGCTGGAGGGGTTGTTGCGGGGTGCGGTGGTGCGACTTGCTGCTACCGCCGGTAAGTTGGGAGCGGAGGGACTCGGCGGTGTGGTGCGGTTGGAGTGGGGAGACGGTGCCGTGGGTGTGGTTGCGGCCGGAACGGCGCGGGGCGGGGACGGGAGGGGGTTGGGAGGGAGTGTTGATTGTAAGGCGGGAGGAGGCGAGGTTGCTGGCTACGATGGCGTTGGTGAGGGAGTCGAGGGGAGGGTGGGAGTTGAGCCTTGTTGGGTTGGTGGGTGCTGGAGGTCAGGGTTTGAGAGTGAGCGAAGCGAGGAGGCTCGTTTCCGAGTCGTTGATGGTTCTGAAGGTTTGCTAGTCCCCCTGTTTGGCGACATGCTCCGCGATGGCACAGAGGAGGCCGAGACAAAGGTGTCGTCAGTGGACGTGGAGCTCTGGGATAGCCGGCGCTGCCTCGGTGGCGGTTGTTGGCTGTGAAGTGCGTCAATATGGTCGTGTTCCGGCTCTACTGGCGTGATCGTCAAGGTCGGTTCTGGCATCTTGGTGACCCGGGCAGGTGGAGCTGGAGGTTCCGGTCGTGGCATCCTGGCGAGTTTCTTTGGCTGGGGAGAAACAAGGTTCGTAGATGAGATCCGTGGAGAGCGAGTCGATGACGGCGTTAATGGACGATTGTCCACCTGAGGCCTCGGCTTTCTTGCCAGTGGCGGTCGGGTGTTCCGACTTTCGATCTGACTCTGAGGCGGTAAATCCACATGTGCCTCTTCGTCATTGCGGCCAGCCGTCATTGTCTGGCCGACTTGACTTAGTGGCCGACGATACTCCTGTCCGAGATCAGGGAGTGCCGGCCTCCCCAAATCCACCGACTGCGGCTTCGGCTTCGGCTCCGGCTTGGGCTTAGGCTTGACCACCCGCCGATCTTCCAGCTTACCATCCATCCAGGTCTGCTCCTCCGCCTCAGCCGTTCTCAATTTTAGGGCTGGCCTCCTCCTCTTAACAGGATCCACGTCATCCCTTTCCCTCTTGCTCTCAAACAACGATACAAGCGAGGTAGTCGGCGGGATGGACGCGGTATCCAAAGCCTCCGCTTCCGCCGCCCTTGTCCCAGCACCTAGCCGCACGGCCGGCTCCGCAATGCCCGCCCCACTGACGCTCTGCCCCCTACTCCTCGTCATCTTCCCGCTGTTCAGTTGCGGGTTCGGACTCGGCTGGGGACTCGGCATTCTGACGGGTGAAGCGGACCTACTCGCAGCCAGCGTAGCGGCAATAAGCGACGGCGACGAGCTTGATCCCTGCCTGCCACCCTCCAGGCCAGGCCTCCCACCCAAGACCGGAGGAGAAAGCAGGGTGCTAGGACTCCCACGACCACCGCCAGCACCACCTCCGGGGTGCAGTTCGGACAACCTCTGCGCAACCAGCCCGCCGTGTGTCTGTGCCCCCCTTGATCGCGGCCTTTGCCCCGTCTCTGGTGTACTCCCATCTCCACCGCCACTGCCACCCGTCACCTGCCCACTCAAAGCAGCCGCATTCCCTTGCCCTTCCGCAGACCTCGGCCTCGGGCCAGAAGAAGAAACAGCAGCAGCGTGCTCCCTCGCCGCCTGCGTCGCTGCCAACAATGCGCCGTTGGCGTTCCCCCAACCCCGCCGCTGTGAGCCCCTGCTGCGGCTGCCCCGTCCTTCCTTGCCCCGTCCCTGTTGTCCCATTCCCTCTCGACCCCACCCCTTGCCCTGTCCCAGCGGGTATCGGGTTCCCATGGCCTGTGTCCGCAGTCCTCCCGTGGCCCCTCCCTACCGCCTCGTGTCCCACCCCGGCCGGAGTTGCCGGCCTTGTCCTCCCACCGGCAGCAGACGCGGCTGTTGTCTGGACATTCCGACTCGGCGGTCGTGCAGGGGACGGGCCGCGCCCTGTGTTGGAGCCTGGATGCGGATTCGGGGAACTCGCTCCCGTCTTGCGCTGGCTGTTATTCTTGAACGCGAGGGTTGCGCCTTGGAGGGCGGCTGCGGCGGACGTGGTATTTCCGGGTGCGGGCAGTGATGATAGGCTCGGGGTGGAGGACGATGCGGAGGGGCAGTTGTCGTTCTGGGAAGGGCGAGTTGGGGAGGGCGGTGGTTGCATGAGATAAGTATGTCTATGTTGGTCTTAAGGACTGTGTCTGCGTGATGGTCGAGGTCGAGGCTGGGAACCAAACAAGCCGGGACGTTTGGTATGCAGGATGCTTGCTGCGCTGCAATGCGATGCAACGCGGTACGGGTGATATGCGGGGCGGCGAAGCTGCAGGTCTATCGTGTTATCATTGTGGTCGATGGGAGTTGGAGAAGAAAAGGAAGTCTTTATCTGTTTTGTTGAGAGCCTGGAATTGAATAGAGGTTCAGCTCTGGTTGCCAGGTGCTGCCTACCATGACGAGTATTATTACAGGGCTTCATCATCAGACAAAACAGGGCCCACTCCCCTGGAAACGCGGCAGAGACAGGGGTATACATATACTACAGGAGTACGGCTGTGTGGCGCTGAGCATGGGACCAACCGGATGCTGGGGCTGAGGTCCTTGTCACCTCACCTCATCCATGGCGGGGTTTCTTCCGTCGCCAGTTTGGGAGCAATCAGCATCTCGCAGCCTCGCGAGACTTCAATATGTCCGGACGTCCACTTCTAAGAATGGCACATGTATGGATGACGTTTCGGGATGAGTCAAAAAAAACAGAGCAAAGAATCTCAACATTGCAAGGTATCTACCGGGCACAGGGCAATACCCTTGGGAAGAGGACAACCCTGGGCAAAGAGCTCGATCAACAAAAGCCAGACCACAAACCATTGAACGCCAGGTCATTGCATATGTCCTCATCACGAGCAGAACTCGATGCAGCAAGCCCCAGAAGCCTCTTCCTGCCAAAGCAAGAAGGAAATCTCCTGCCCACATTTGGTATCCCAACCCAATCCAGATACATACAAATAAAATCACACAAATGGTAAACCGCTCCCGAAACGAGGCTGTTTTGTCGGCCCGCGCCAGCCAAGAGAACAAAGAAAATTCCGCGATTAAGGAAAATGGGATGTCCCCAGCCTTGTGGCAGCCAAAGAAAGGCTCGTCGTGGGTGAAACGCCCAAAGAAGAGAAACCAAAATCAAAGGAATCCATCCAGTGAGGTGTGATAACAAACACGGCCCGCGAACCAACCCAACGCCTCGCCAGGACCAGCCCTAACAACAATCCAACATCCAACACCAACCAAATGGCAGGCCTACATCAACGCATATGGCTGCTCATCGGAAAGCAAGACATGTTCGTCGAGTCGTGTGCGCCGTAATTCATTGCCCGTCAAGTCATACAGACATGGACCCATTCCCAACAGATGGGATGCTTCCCGTTCAGTAAGCGTCCTCATCAGTCCACTCGCTCCAGACACGATCCGGTTGCCCTCGTGGTCCACCATGGCCTGCCCATGCTGCGTCGGAGGGATGCCCCGCTGCCGCTTCATCTGGCTGGCCTGGGACCGGTACGCCGCCTCCGGGGTGACCCGCATGGCTGCCCGTGCTGCGCGCATCTTGGCAAAGTAGGCGTCTGACAGATCCTCCTCTGGCTCCGAATTGTCGTCATACGTCTCCCAGTTCTCGGAGCCGGTAACGATGGTTGAAGTGTTGGAGTTGTTGGAGACTTGTCGCACAGGAGCTGGCGGCTGGTGATACGAAGATTGCGACCCCCGATTCTGGGACCGGGAAAGGTAGTAGTCGCGGGATGCTGGCCTGCTGTTTTCTTGGTACGAGGAATGCCTGTCATCGTAAACATCCTCTGGCTCGACCTGCCGGACAATGCTCGAGCCGAGGCCGGTCGACCGGTAGTGATTTACCGGTGTCTCCAGCTCTGGCGGTGGCAGAAGTTCCCGCATCTTTGGCGGTGGTGCCCTCATGACGAGATTTGACTGACGGAATGAGTCGGCCCTTGATTCTGGTCGAGGGCGTTCTGGGGAGTTGCCGCCATGCTTAAGGTTTGAAAGTGGCACCCTCGCGGGAATCCGAGTTGGACTGCCCTTATTTGTTGCCGTTCCCCGGAGGGTTCCATTTTGTGTTGCTTTGAGGGTGCCGTTGTGGTTGGTGTTGATAGTCGACGGGGTCCTGGCAGGGGGCTTCGGCCCAGACTTGATGCTGCCAACGCTCTTCGCCCGGCTCAGACCCGGCTTCGCAGAAGTCCCCGGCGTTGGTGTCGGACCAGGGGTCCGAGATCTGGCGCCCGGCGCCGGTTTCGCATCTTCCGTCTCGAGGGAATCAAGGTATCGCTCGCCGTGCACAAGGAACGGCCGGCCGTACTCGTCCTCCCACTGCTCGAGGGCTTTGCGAAGCTCGGCTGTAACCTTTGGAAGTTCCTTGGCAATGCGCTTCCTCATTTTCTCCTCTCGCAAGAGCTTGCCGGGATCCCGCTTTTCGCCCTTCTGGCCACGCATCATCAGCCGCGAAGCATCCTGGCTGGACGCGGCCAGCTCCTCTCGGTCATGCACAAGGCTCTTGTGCTTGTCAATCAGCGCAAGAGTCGGGGCACGCTGCTCTTTCAAGACCTCCAGCCGAGCAATCTCGCGCTCATGGGCTTCCAGGAGAGCATCACTATAGACGTCGGAAAATGCAGGGGTGAACTCGAGCATCTCATCTTCTGAGAAGTATAATGCATCCCACAGCTCCTGGAGCTTGAAGCGAGCGTCTTCAACGAAGAGGTGCAGGTTCTGGCGCTTGAGCTCGTTGAGCCTCGCCAGCTCGTCCTCAAACTCGTTGATTTGGCGCATCCCGCACCGCGGTTGCTGTTCAGGAACGCCTTGCATTCCCCTTCCTCAATGCCCAGCTTCTCCCAAAGGGCTTCGACGGCAGCCTTCAGGTCCTTCAGGCGCTTCTCGCGGTTCTTCTTCTCGTCCACGAGCTTGTCCCTCTTGGCGCGCAACCGGGCGAGGTCCTCCTCATGGAGCCCCAGTTGCTCAGGGCATCGCGGTAGTATTTGACAATAGCGCCGTCTGTTTGCGCTTGTGGAGTCCCTAGTTCTGCCCAGAGCTGGATAATGTTCTCGGCCAGCGCCTTCACTGTTGCCACGCGGCGAGTGTACTCCTCATACACACGCGTAAACTCGGCATCCAGCTTATCAACGTAGGCGGGGGAAAGATCGAAGCTCGGCGAGATGGACTGATTTGGTCCCGTCGGGGGAAGGGTCAACTTGACGAAGGTGGGCTCGAGATGGAGGGAGTAAGATTCGAGTGCCTGGGCCAACTCTGCAAACCGTTAGCCTTGTCCTATTTCCACCAGGAAGCGGGCGCCATACTCTTAACCTGCTCATACCGCTCTCGGTGCAGCCGGCTGACTTGGATGTGCTTCTCCTTGAGGACTTTAAGACACCTCGTAAGAGGGTATGTGACTTTCAGATCTTCGTCGTTGTAGTGGCGGGCCTGCGTGTCGTCGAGAGAGGCTTCCATCTGCCGGATCGTCGTGATCATCCTTTGCGCTTCGTCGACCATGTTCTTCTTTTCAGCCGCCACTAGGCGGACCTGGTTGTGGAGTGCATCGGACAGAGCTTCGAACAGCTGTCACGGATGCTGTCAGCGCAAACCGTCGCCGTCGTGGCTGCAGACGATCTCTCTCACCTCTGCCTCGCGAGCCTCGCGGTCATGGTTAGGTACCCCGATCTCGTCAAACAGGCCATGCAGCTGGCCAATTATTGTGTTGACCTGCTGAGCGAGGTAGCTGGTGTCCATCGCGGCAGGCACAGTCCGGTATCAGCGGGCAGCAGGGACAAAAGGCGGCGGTGTAAGTCGGCAGCCCTTGGGCTCCACTGCTGGTGATGATGTGCTGAGTTGTCAAGCGAGGAGAGGATTGGTTGTGGTGGGGTGAATCATGGAGCGCAATGACGTGCAGCTAGGCTCTGCAGCTAAGGTTTGTTGTTTTCAAAGCCCTGGCCGTCTTCTGTTGTACCGGGTACGAAGGGGTAGTGACTGGGGTCAGCGCATTGCCAATAATAAAAAAAGCAGAATGTGGTCGTCGAGAAAATTGAGTTGGCGTCAAAAAAGCAGCGAGCGATGCTCTGCGCCGGTGGCAGCCTAGATCCGTGGCCAAAAAGGAAAACAGGATGAGGGGGAAGCAGAATCGCAAACAGGAGCGCGATGTGCGAACGCCGTCGACTTTGTTTCCTGGAATAACCTTGAAAGTCGCACAAATCCTGGATCGCGTCTTTTCCCCCGTCTCCAGGGCAACGCCCACCTTGTTCCTGCAGGTTCATCAGTGGGGTTTCGGGTGGCTCCACCAGATCTGCTGGGATCACAACTCAAACCCCGCACTCGCCTGTTGCCCTCGGTCCCTCCCTGTTTTTCGACCTGAAGAATAATTCCTCGAGCTCAGGCGATCAAAGAGCGGCATCCCCAGCTGGATCCCACTCGCCTCGCCAGCTGAAATGTTCCCCTGGATTAGGTGGAGGAATGGCCTGTTTTGACCTCCACAGGTGGAAGTGACACACACCTCATCCACATGCCCGAACTCGACATCTCTCAGCTTACTATTGAGCGCCCAAGCTGCCTCTTCCCGACACACTCAGCCTCGGGCCCACCAAAGGATACGACATCACACGGAAACTGGATTGCATCCTGGATCAGCAATCAAGAAGACAAGAAGGAGGGACGTAGTGTTTATTGAGCTTCCGTCCTGACTGGAAGACCGCAGTTTGGCGTTCATCTTGCCTGGTTGAACATCGCACTGGAGTTCTGAGTTCCTCGTTCGGCTCCGCTAGAGCGGGATTCAAAGACTTGACGCACGAAGGCACCCCAGAAGTTAGCAAACAAGTGCCGGCGTTTGAAACCCCTGCGACACCGCCAGCATCGTCGAACATCACCGACCGTTCGGCATCCCGGAGAAGCCGCCCTTCGGCCATCCCATGTGGCGGCCCCGAACCAACATCAGCCCAGCAACGGCCCAAGTGGGCTGCACTGCGAGTTTTCATGGACAACTTCAGGCGAAAGAATGGGATGCAGTGGAAGTCTTGTAGACCCGATGCATCACCTCTCTGAGGCAGGCGTACCACGGTCATCGAAGTCCTGGGGCGTTGGATTGGATGATGGCCAAATGCTTTGATACACCTGCTTCCAACGAGGTGCCATCCTCGAGTCACAGCCATGGGTCAACCACGCAGGCGCCCAGGTGATCCAGGGAAGAAGCAAGGGGGACGTCTCTGCAAGTTAGCTTCCTTCAGGGCGTGCAACCTGACCTGTCCTTGACATGTCTCACCCGACGTCCCAAAGCTGGCATTTATTGCTGTTCATCATGCCTGGTGGTGTAAGTCGCGCCGTGTCCTCTCTCCACTTCCTCAGACATGCCTCTTGGTTGACCTCCTGGGCTTGATTCAAACTCAACCGAGAAGACAGCACACCTCCGCTGCTCTCCGTTCACTCGTTTCCCCCTCCGCCTCACATACATACAAGCAGCAACATACGCATTCTCTCCCTCCCTCTCAGTCTCTCTCCTACTAGCCATTCTCCCGTGCGTGATGATCGATTGCTTGCCGGATCCCGCACCAGGGGTTTCAATGCCACGCAGTCTGTGCGCCAGTCTTCCCTCGAGATGGGATAAGGCCCGATTGTGCACTTGTTTGGGGCTTTCAACAGCCTTTTATACTTGTATAGGCGGGAATAGAGTAGTCCGAGGATCCTCTCATGCTGCTCAGCCCCTCCTACCCTCAGGTCCTGGTTGGGTGAGGACTAGTTGAGCCAAACAATACTCCTCTTCGAGCCGAACCACTCAGCATAGGCCGCCTGTAGAATCCGTCTTTGCTCAAAGAGGGAGTGTTCTTTGACCGAGTCAAATATCTGTGCCCACGTAGTACTGTACCGAAGCCGGCAGTTGTCCACGTCTGAGCTTCCATTGCCGTTCCCCAGATTTCGCTCCTGCAGATCATGGTGCCAGGCTTTCACCGCTCTCCGCATGAGGCCATGTCCTTGTCGACATCAGGACGACATTTTGGGCTTTGGTGGGTTGTTTGGCTACTCAAAGTTGCGCCGCTACGTTTGCTATCGTCCGAAGCTGATGGTTCCCTGCGGTGATCTGGAAGCTCCCTGGAACGCTGGATCTCTGTTCTTTACTTCTTCGTGCAATCTGGCAGCCTCACTGCTTTGACCTCCATACACGGTGGTCAGGCCGTCTGCTGGCGACGCCCGGTCTTGGGCATATGTGCCCGTCCCGCTGGTGGCAGCAGCAGTGTGCCGTATCCGACGGGACTACCTCTGGAAATAGGTATCTTTCACGGGCTTGGCGGGTGGGGTGGCGTGTTCTGTTTTGAAGAACGGGAGATACATGATCGCACCACGCATCAGCATCAGTAGTCTGAAGGGCACCACTCTTGAAAAGCTGCTTCAGTATCTTCTCCTCTGCCGAGGTGCCAGGCCGAGCCCAGCAGCACATTTATCCTATTGCTATGGAACTCGCAACAGGCGGGTGTAGCTGGCCGCTCTGCGTCCGCAATGCCGGTCGACATCCGGCCTCCCGCCAGTTCACCTGCCGCTCCACGACGGCAACTTCAAAAGACATTTTAGACACAAGGCAGATTTACCCGCCGGCTGTCCTCATCGAGCCGCACCGGGAGACGACACCATACAACTCATAGATCGACGCACAACCACTCTCTAACACCCTCTATCCCGGTATCCACATGGCCGAAGTGAATAGGGAAGTCAGAGACTTGAAACGACCTTCCCCGGAACCACTTCAAAATGCCCCGTATGCCACCATGAGTAAGTCGTCTCCGTCTCGAGCCAGGAGTAGGGTATCTTTTATATCTTAATGCTTATGCCACGACATCTTAGTATCTTACCTTCAAATCTTCTTTTATCGATTTCTCTGCCGCTTTCCTTGGACATATCACTCTTTGCTCCTGATGGAGCTCATCCCACACTCACATATATCGCTATTTATAACGAGATAGCCCCAACCTTGTGTTACGTCATGGACACCTGCTCTATTGGTCCTCCCAACCAATCCAGCGACCGGGCTTCAGTACTTTGCTCTCGTCGTCAGCTCCTTCTTCCCTGGTTTGGCACTGCTGGTTGTCTCTGTCCGTGTGGCAGGCTGGGTAGCGGCAAGCCAGTTCGCTGTCGACGACTGGCTTGTTTGCATAGCCATGCTTCTGTCTGTGACGGAGACCGTTCTCAGCTTCTTCTGTAAGGCTCACTCCCCGTTACCAGCGGGCATGATGAAGTATTGACTAGCACAGTCATCAAGACAAACCTCATCGGCATCCCTCCCAAGCAGGTGCCGCCCATGACCACACACAAGGTCTGATTTGGGCATACGCCGTACAGATCTTATACAACCCCATCCTTGCCTTGGTCAAGTCATCGGTCTTGATCTTCTTGTCCCGCCTGTTTGGACAGAAGGACTGGGCCGGCGGTTCCTCCTCTGGCCCAACGTCATCAACATCTCCCAGATGGTCGCCGTTTTCTTCACTATCGTACTACAGTGTCTCCCAATCGCCGTCAACTGGGACCCTACCATTAGAGACGGACGCTGCGTCGACCGCCGGATCCTCTACATCGCCACTTCCGCCTTCAACATCCTCACCGACTTCCTGATCCTCGGCCTGCCGCTATGGATCTTCTCCTCCCTCAAGATCCCCCAGCGCACCAAGGTTGCTCTGCTAGCCGTCTTCCTCCTCGGCTTCCTGTAGACCAACCACCTCCCACCCCAAACCCTCAGACGCACTAACCCTTCGCCTCCCAGCGTAACAATAACCTCCATAATCCGGCTCACCTCCTCGTCCAGGGCTTTTCGGCATCCTCCTCACCCCACCGAGCCATCCAACAACGTCGGCTTCGTCACCTCGGCCATCGAGACCAACCTCGCGCTCATCACCGCCTCGGCCCCGCCGTCCCCGTTCATCAGCACTGCCACTGCCGCAGCCGTGGGCGGCGGCGGGGTGACGAGGCGGCGGGGGAGCGGGAGGAAGAGGAGCGATGATCCGCTGCGCGCTGCTGCTGGCCGGGCGGGAAGTGGACGAGACCTGCTGTCATCGCGAGGGTCGACTTGAAGACGACGACGGCGGAGGAGGAGGAGCTGCTGGAGCTACCCAGCGAGGCGAGGAGTAGCGAGGAGCGGGTGATGACGAAGGGTGGGATTGTAAGGGTGAGCGATATCCAGAGGGAGATTGATGGGCTCGTGAGGGACATGGCGGTTGTAGGGAGGGGAGGATATACCCGTGCTGTGACGTGGGGTAAAAGGCCGATGACCTGTGCTGAGGACAAGGCCGTCGGTGGAGTTGATGCCGAGAAGAAGACCCTCGGTGGAACGGAGGCCGAGGCCGTCGATGGAGACGGTCACCATCGGGGCGACGATGGTTACGCCGCTCCCGCCAAGGCTGAGCAACCGGTGGGAGCGGAGTGAGGAGGGTTTTGCCAGGAGGTTCTACAGTGAGAGTATCTACCCCAAGCATGGGTTTGGGTGGGGAGAGGATGCTGGCAATATGGAGTCGAGGTACTATGGGGACGGGGGGTTGGGGGTTGGTACGCCTAGGCGGACGGCGCCAATTTCGAAGGAGTGGGAGGGGAGGGTGGGGCCTTCTAGCGATGTACGGCTGGTGAGAGTGGTTTCTTTCTTTCGCTTATGGGAGGTGTAGTTCTGTAGGGTCTTGGTGTTTCGGGCTTGGGTTTCTTACTTTCTTATCTTGGTTTGTTATTTACGTTGGAGATTGGCTGGTTGAGGCAACGGCTTTGCTTTCAGGGGCGGCGTGAATGATAGCACATTCAGAATACTAGACGCTTCTCTTTCCGATGTTTTTCTTTCACAATGTGTAGTGATAGGGATATAGTGTGTATGGTGTGTAGGACAAAAATGGCAAGATCGCATACAACATCCGAGTCTCAAGTTGCAAAGCGATCCTCGGCGGTAAGGGAAAGACTTGAACTGCAACACACTCATCCCTCGTCCGAACTTCCATGCATGGGTATACATGCCATCTATCACTTCGGCTCTAGGATCCAAGAACACCCCGCAGGATCTGCATTTGTTGTCCATGAAACAACTGGCGGTGCATCCGATCGGGGATCAGGAGTCACTTGTATCGCAGTTCAATGAAGATTTGGAATACCTTCAGATGCATTTACCCCTCGCCCCTAGGCTGTCAATCCGTAACTCCCTCGTTTTCTCGATGTGCCTTCTCTGGTCTCGACCTGAAGGGGTGCTCGCCATGCCGAGGCTGGTTGTTGGTGGCAATGGTGAGGTTATTGCAGGAGTGGATTTCCGGCGGCAGTCAACAAAATGGAATTGAGCAAATTTTCTCGAAGGTCGCCATCAGGGACTTTCCTTGCATGAGGAGCCCTGCACAAGTGGAGATTTGGTCAGGGAAGGGAGCAACTGCGGGGGCTATTGACAATACCTGTCCTCTGGAGTATCTGTTTCAGGACGTTGTAGCCTTTTTAGATGAATATCGAGATAAACCGGGAAAGAAAAGAAGGAGAAACGGATAACACTCAGAAAAAGTCCAGAAAACAGGATGGAGCTTCTGAAGATCTCATACATAGAAGGAAGACCAGAGACAACGTTCGAGTCTTGGAAACACCACCAAGAGAGTCTATATACTCCGAGACGTTGATGCCCTCTCCACGACAAGTCCGTGCCATGGCAGGCCGGATCATCGGCCGGTGTCGGTATTCGGCGAGGAAATAGCGTGCCGAGACACGAGCGACCCTGACGGATACAGATGGGGTGGAGGGATTGATGTTGGTTGAGGAGTGGAACTTGGGCGACTGGAATCAGACACCCGATGGCCAACAGACGCAGAGATTGTATTGTTGACTCCTGTACTGCGTCGTAAGTTGCCATTTGTTGACACCGGTGTGGCACAGGGACGTGATCCCAAGCTCTGAGCTTGGGATAGAGGAAAGAAGACTTATCATATGTTAGCATGAGGAACTGGGTAGAGGAAGAGTGCTGAGGCTATGTATCTTGGTTCTTTACAAGCCTATCGCTACCTAGGTATCGGCTGTCTTGTCTTTTGAGGTTTGGGGACATCAATGCCTTGAGCAACGGCCACCAGCAATCTGGGCACTGTCCTACGTCGGAGTGTGGCGAACTTCTATCAGGTGGTACTGGATAGGGCTGGCACCCGTGACCGGGCCACCAGCGATAAGCTCCGTGGTGCGTGACCACTGCCATTGGTCATGTCCACCATCTTAAAAGGGCATGCGAGTTGTGCATCATGGTTGGCAATATCGTGCAGAAGTGTGCCTTAGTGCCGCGGGGTCCAGCTTCTTAGCATTTCCTTATCAAAGCCCCACTGTTTCCGATGTTCGCCGGGCAGACCCAGCAATTCCATGTCTCAATATTGAAAGAGGTGGCCTTCCTGTTCCCTTTTTCCCTGTGGAAGTTCAACTTCTTACATGTTTCCTTCTTCTTCGCGTCTTTGACCCATGTGATCCAAACAAGAGCACTTTTATCAGATCTCCTTTGGACCTGTTCCTCACGAGGCCGAGACGCCAGGGCCTTAGCGACGAAACAACGGGACTCCGTCGCGAAATCAAGGGACCAAAAGCCAAGGCCCCAATTATACCGCTCCACTGCTGGCTCGTGGCGGTGACGACACGATCATAGGTGCCGGTTAAGGTTATCGAGAGACCTGAACCAGCATCACCGTTTATCACTCCGTTATACGCATGGCCTATACTCGCTGAATTGTACGAAGCAACGATCACCACCTCATATTTCTCAGGACGTCCACAGATCGGACCCGGACTCCTTCGACCTCGTCAACTCCCAAGACGATCGAACGCTGGAGCACAAGCTTCCGTCAGTGCATTTTCGGGGTCCTCGACGGGCAGGGTGGATCCTTGGGCTTCGAGGTTTTACGTACTCGATTGCCCTGCGGCACGCGAGCCGTTGCCTGCGACACAGAAACCCCCGTGTCGTGACTGGCTGCCCTGGGCTGCCCTGGGCCGCTGTGGGCTGCTGTGGGCGGCCGGACACAACCTTAGGCCTGGGGTAACGAACGATACCGGTCTTTCCGGCAACGACCCGCCGTGCAGTGGGATTTGCATCGCCCTGGACGGCTGTATTACGTTGGCTGGCTGCGAGCCCAGCCAGTCGTTAACGTTATTTAGGCCCAGGGTGCCCAGCGCGGCCAGCTGGACAGCGATGTTGACCGCACGATCTTATCTCGTTTCCCGCTTCAGCCAGGGTCTCCCGCAACCCGAACCTGACACGAAGCCACGTCTTCTTCCTCTCCCCTTTCGGCACTTTCCCCTCCGCTTCCTCCTCCATCTTCAACATCAGGAAATGAAGAGCGTTTTCCGCTTGACCCGGGAATCAGCGTTACCAACAGCAGTGTCACCATGTCCGCAGCACTACAGAAGCGAAGAGAGCACGCGAGCCCTCCAAGGTTCGAAACAACGCCCGCACGACCGACTATCCCTTCGACTCCCGTGCAGATTCCGATCAGGTCAAGGTCGAGAGACACGGCACACCCACAGAAGCAACATCGCAGCCATGGCGACCGGCGAAGCAACTCCATGTCTCGCCGTCCGAGAGACGTGCACTCTCCCGATGCCATTCCCCCCTCGGTGGCCGCGCTGCTGGCTGTCACCAGCATCCCTCCCCCCAAGGCGGTCCGGAGCATGCGGCAAACAAAGGCGGAAAAGAGGATGACGGTCGAGTCGATTATCGAGAGGGCGCAGGAGTCGGAAAAGGAGCTCAGCCTGAAGCTGAGCAGGGGCCCGATGGATATCCTTCTGACAGCGCCCGAGGACCTCGAACCGGACGATGTCTCTGTCTGCGATAGTGTCACGGAATCCATCACGTCGACACAAACGGTTTCGTTGGAATCCATGCCGTCGCTGAGCAACTCGTTCACCACCGACACCTTATCGTCTCTCGAGTCACCTCGGACGCCGCCAAGGAGGCGAAAGCTCCAACCCACCCGGCGCTCTCTGGAGCCTGTCTCCTCACCGCATGGAGAGCTGGAGAGCCACCCCCTCTCCTCCCCAGAAGTTGAAGTTGACGAGTTGGATTTTGGTGTTTTCGGGGACAAGGAGGAGGTAGCCGGCAAAAAGTCGTCCCGGCTGCCTTTCAAGCCGTTCAAGACGGCCTTTAAATCGAACTTGACAGCTTCACTGCGGGCGCTACGTCAGGCGGCCCGCTCTTTCTCCAACTTGAATTTCTCTTCGATTCCGCCCGAGGATTTCCTCACAAGGTCCCTCCTGACGATCGATCCTCAGGTTCCTTACACCGACGAGCGTAGGCCGCCTCCGCTCGAAGAGGAACCCACGGCTGCCCTGCGGCGCTATCTTAACCCGACGACGAATGCGCGGATCGAGAAGCCCCAGGCCGTCACTGCTGGACCGGCGTTGCGAACGTTCACGGCCTCTATCCAGATGCAGACCTACAAGGTCCACCGGGCAAGGAGTGCATCTCCTTCAGCAGGGGGACGGTCACCCTATCCTTCAGTCGGACCATCGTCTCAGGCGTCACAACCACCGCAACCCAAGGTGGCGGTAGAGTACCCCCTGCCCGGCCCGCGACAGCGGGGAGATGCGCGAGAACCCAGATTTCATCCGTATCGCCGTCATGGAGATGGCCATGCGGAAGCGCGGCAAACTCGACGAACAGCGACCGGGCAGGGCTCGGTGGGCGCTTCCGCCCAGGAAGACGAGCACGAAGCCATACGAGATTGGCCCTGACGGCGTACCTGCCAGATGGGTTGGAGTGAGCGCCTAACCAGACAGGGTGATCGCCATCCTCACCACCGTCAGCATCACTCGCCGACCACAACATCACTCTCTTTCGCCACATGCGATCGCCCATCATGAGATTTGAACTACCCTACTCTCGACCAGCCATTGTGAATGGAGAACCGCTTTACGTCTCTGCCCGACCCGCCCAACGTCGTCATCGAACCAGGCCGGCGTGTCTTGGCACCCACACAGTGTTGCTGCGCGGCGGTGTCCCAATCGGGAAGGCCACAACATGACATGGGGATGTGGGATTTTCATCACCACCTCCTGCCTCTCTGCGACAGCGTCGGGGGCAGTCGGGTCATCCTCCCAGAATCAGCCATTCTCATCCTCGGTTTCGGGACCTTCTTAATCATCTCCAAAGACCGACCGACTGCCCTCGACGACCACGTTTCCGAACCTGACCCACGCGGGATGATGTGGGGTCTGTCCCTGAATGGCCCAGCCTTGAATTCGACGACCTTCTCCCGCAGCAGAGACGCATTTTCCAGAAATTTTTTTATTCCCGCATACGGCCAACGGCCTCGACTTTCACCGACCGACCGACTGGCATGGCAGGGCCGTCAAGGTGCTGCGTCCGTTACGACACTTTTCTTCCCACTTCTTTCAGCCCAATTCACACCCCGTACGAATTTTTAATCGGCTCCACAATCATGATGTTTGGGACAGTCGAACCACCCGAGCATTCTTGGTCCGGCAGCCAAACTGCTGCTGCACCTTGACCTGCATTTTGCATTTGCGTATATTTCTTTTTTCTTCATGACCGGGGTCCGGCTGGGAAGAGCGGGGCGCATTTCACTCATCATTGTGGTTGGTGTTGTGAAGACTTGACTTTTTCATGATAACCTGGGTGCGGGCACTTTGTCATCTGCATCGATATTAGCTTTTCTTATAAGGGCCTGAGGTGGCCCTCCGCTTTGGGGGTTTTGGATCAGGAGGAAATGGACAGACGGCGTATAAGGGATCAAACGGAGTTTGTGAGAAGATTTGACCCTTACCACAGGAAAGGGGCTTGCTGCGTTGGCAACAACGCATCCTTTTGCTTTGCGCACAAGTTGAAAGATGTAAAGAAGTAGATAGGAGCGAGGGAGTTTTCTTTTTGGGGGAAGGGTATCTTGTGGGGATTGGATACCCATCAGTAAATTGCTTACTTAGGAAAAGAAGTTGAGCAGCTTGACTCGAGATCCCCTGTCAGTTGAGGTGTATGGCGGAGGGTGTGTGAAACATCAAACCCGAGTCCACAGCTCAGCCCAGGCTGGCCATTCCCCGTTTCCAACAAGAGACTTGATGGTTCCGTCACACGATGCAGGGACACCCACCTCGGTACCAGGCACCACCACCGTACCACGTGGTTTTTGTGCAAAAGACTTGGCTTACAGAAGGTGTTCAATCCCATATTACTGGCCGTACCTGGGGTGTGTCATTGTGTCTCGTTTGAGTCGTGATGTGGAGGGTGCGTGTGGCCAGATGCTGTGCTGAGGGAGGGGTAAACATCCTTCGTGAGCACCATCAAGAATCACCAAGGAAGAGAGGTAGAGGGACTGAAGCAAGGTAATCCGGCCAACCGATCTATCGAATTCGGATATCAAACCCCTCAAAAACTAGGCACGGCAATGATACAAAGAAAATGGGTTGCCTCGGGCACGTCCTCTCCTAGCCAGACCACTTACTCCTCATCCTCCCCCTCGTCCCGCTTCTCCTCCTCCTTGCCCCTCAGCCTCGCCCACTCCACTGCCTTCGCTGATACCCTCTCCCGGCTCTTCTTATCGCCCTTCTCCTCCTCCCACTTGGCCCACCTCCTGAACCACGCCTTCGCCTGCCTCGGCTTCAGCCCCTTCACCTTACTCCCCCGCTCAAACAAGTCCCTCACCACCGCCGGATCCGTTTTCCCCCCCGGTAGAGCCGGGCGACGTCTCGAGGTCCAGCAGCTGATTCCACAGATCAAACTTCTTCGGATACGTCGCGAGTAAGCTCTCGAACAAGGTCCGCCCTTGCTCGCGGTCGCCGTTGGGCGAGCGGAACTCGAGGGCTGCGAACTTGGGGAGGAGCGAGAGTGCGATCTGGGAGGAGGAGGAGGTGGGGTTGGAGGATGTGAGGACCTGCGTGGCACGCTTGAGTGAGCGAGCGGGCGCGGTCGGGCTGGTTGGCAGTGACGTGGAGGAAGTGCGCGTAGTTGATCCAGACGTGCGAGAGCGGGCGCCGTACTTTTTGAGGATCTTTTCGAAGAGCTCGTCGGCTTCCTGTTGGGACAAAGGAAGGTTAGAAAGTGAAGGCGGGAAAAAAAAATGGGGAAGGGGAGGAAGAAACTTGCCTTGTGCTTGCCCGACTGGATGTAGATGCTTGCCAATCGCTCGTGCACCTCCTGATCATCATTGTAGGTGCACGCCCGCTTGAAGACCTCCTCGACCGTCTCGTCGGTGCCGTAGGCAACTTCCAAGTTGAGGTAGGGATCCAGACGTTGAGCTTCTCGGTCTCTTCCTTGATGTTGATCGTCTTGATGGCGCGCTCGGCGACCTGTCTCGCGCTGGCGAGGTCGTTGACCTGCATCTGTGAGGCCATGTAGGCGATCCACAGCTGGGATGAATCTGGTTGGCCGAGAAGGAGGCGCTCGTAATCGCTAGACGTTTGCGGCCCGTTGACGTCGAGCTCGGCCGTCTTGTCGACAATCGCCTGGGGCTCCCGCCTCTTCTTGGACTTCTTGACCGGTTCGTCTGCGATGGCGCTGTTGGCGTTGTCGTCTGCGTCCAGAGTGTTGGCAGTCCAGTCGAAGCCACCGGCATCAAGGCCAGTAAGACCCTCCTCTGGCGCCTCGGCCATCTCGACATCGCTGGCCTCTTCGTCCTCTTCGTCGGAGCCCTCATCGTCAGAGCCGCCGATAACAAGAGCACCGCCAACATCGCTCATCTCCTCGTCTTCACTCTTCCCACTCTCCTCAGCATCGAGAGCGGCCCCCGCGCCCTCATCCCCGCTGTCGAAGTCCATATCGTCCGCATCGCCGTCCTTGAAATAGGACGGCTTCAATCCAAGGTTAATCCGCTTCTTCTCCAGATCCACCTTCAGGACACGAGCCTTGACACGGTCACCCTCATTATACAGAGTCCGCGCATCTTTGACAGCCCGGTCGGCCATCTCGCTGCGGTGGCACAGGCCCGAGAGGTTCTGAGAGCCATCGATGTCGATAAAAGCACCAAACTCCTCAACCTTGCGGACCTTACCAGTCACTGTCTGGCCCTCTTTCAGGTCCGCAATGGTCGCAAGGGGAATGTAGTCCTTCTCAACCACTGACGGCTTCAAGGTCATCTCGACGCCGCGGTCATCTACCGAGATGATGCGCCCCTTGACAACCTGGTCGACTTGGAAGTGCTCTTTCCAATCCTTCAGATATGCGTCAGAAAGGTTCTTAATCTTGACCAGAGCGACAACATTGCCACCGAGAGAGACGAAGAGGCCCTTGTCCGAGACGTTCTTGACGAAGCCACGGATGATTTCGCCGACCTCGAGCTTGGTGCTCTTGGTGACTTCCTTGTCCTTGACGGGCAGGGAGGAGTTGAGTACTCTTGATGGGCGCATCGATAATCTCAGCCTCTTGTTGCTCTTGTCAACCTCGACGACGGCCACCCGCACAATTTCGTTCTTAGAGTGGGACAAGGGGTTCGCTTCGTCGTAGTCATCGGCGAGATCAACCAGATGCACGGGGCCTGAAACGAGCTCGCTGAGCTTGACAATGACTTGCCGGTCGTTGACCTTGGTGACCTTGGCAGGCAGAACCATTCCTTGCTGGATGCTATCCCAGGGAAGTTCCTGGGCGTCGCCACTCCGAGCAGAAAGATCGACTCTCCCCTTCTCCGCGTTCACAGACAGGACCCGGACCTTGAGAGCGCAGCCGACTGGGAAACTTTTCTCTAGATTCGCCAGCTTGGAGAGGTCATCCGAGGCCTCCATGGCTCTGATCCGGCCACGCACGTTGGGCGACAGGTTCACCCACAGGTGGTTAGAAGCGACGTTATTGACGAAGGCAAGGTAGGTGGCGCCGACCTCGATCTTCTCAAGCGACAGCGGTTCCGGAAGCGTGTCCGCCTTGAATCACTAGGCTTGGCCGACAACTCCAGGAGAGAGTGGCTGGAGCGGTGAGTGACGGGGAGGAAGCGGTGGTTGCGAGCGTCGTGGATGCCAAGAACCCGGACATCGAGGATATCGTCCGTCTTGAACCGCTTCAGGGGCCGCTTCGCGTCCGGAATATCCTCGAATTTGTCAAAGATCTGCGACACGTCAATCCGTCCCTGGATATTGTCCGCGATCTGCACGTTGAGCTGTGTCTCCTTGGCCGACTTCACCCGGCCTTAGTGAGCTTGCCGATGGCCAGGTCGTCGACGGAGGTGATCGAGTCGTCCAGGGCGTTGACCGCCTTCTCAGTGGTCTTGGCCGACTTCTTAATGTCCTCGTCACCGCCGAAGGAATAGTAACTACCAAGCGGCCAAGGTCCTTGTCGATGGAGGTGATCTTGACCGTGACAGACTGAGACTTGTGCATCCCAAAGCTCGGCTTGTCGCGCATGTCGGCGGGCATCATCGACTTCGGCAAGAGAGCAGTCAACTTACCCGCGAACTGCACGAAAGCAGCTGTGGCGTAATGTTCCGAATGAAGCCGGGAACTTGTCCCCGAGCCGGGCGCCGTCAAAGCTGGCAAGGAGCTTCTTTTCCCTGCTAGCTTGAACTAGGCTTGGCTGTGAGATAGAGTGATAGAACGACGGCTTTCATTCTTCTCGAGAACAACCAGGTCCACGAGTGTTTGGTTGACGTGGATCTTCTTGAGAGCGGATTGCGTCTTGCTCACTGACTTGTCAGTCAGATGAGCGACGGGAAGAACGGCCTTCAGAGAGCTGTCGGCCAGCTCAACGAAGATGTCGTCCTCGGTCTTTTGCGTGACCTTGGCCGAAACCAGGTCGCCGATCTGAAGCTTCTTCAGCGCGAGCTGTTTCTCGAGGCCAAAGGCAGATGGATCTTTGCAGGACACAATGAGCCTGCTGGCTTCAGGATCAAAGCTAATAACGTAGATGCTGACAGTCTGCCCAACCCGGAAATGCTCCTTTGGATCGTGGATGTAGGCCTCGCTCATCTCGCTAACGGGAGGAAGCCACGCAGTTGGCCATAGAATTGAACAATGGCACCGTGCTGCAGGATGTTGATAATAGTACCAAACGCCTGCAGCCCGACAGCCAGTTCATCATAGGACTTGATGGGGGCCGCCTCCGAGTTGACAAGTGTCTTCTTCAGCGTCAGGCGCACCTGGTGCATCGCGGGATCGTGGAGAGAACACGGGTCTTCACCTTCATCCCTTCCCTGAATTTCTTCTCGGGGTGCTGCAGGTGAACATCGGCCAGGTGCATCTCAGGTACAAGCCCGGAAATGCCCTCGGCGATCTTAACGATAAGCCCACCAAGCCCGTCCTGGTTGATGACGAGCTTCTCAACCACAC